>BMAV01004626.1:0-37047 GCA_019973955.1 Trichonephila inaurata madagascariensis | reverse complement strand
CAAAGTTAAAGCCATTATTCGTTTTGAAAAAAATATTCTTTTCAAAAAAAATACAGTATTATTAATTTTATTTAAGCAGTTTATCAAGTAATTTTATTCTAAAGTAACTTTTAAAACTTTTATACTTAGATTGCATGCACGTGGCGCCATCTGTTGACTTTGTTATCCCCAAAAATATGGCCCAAAAAAAATTTGAAAAAGGATAATGTATTTTTGAAATTTTAAAAAATTTTCAGACTATTTCGACTTTTTAAAATTTTAAGGCGGTTTATATGAGTAATTTAATTTTTCAGCAAAAATTTTAGCCTGAATAATGTGATTTCGTTTTTAAAAAAGTCCCCTAACCATTTCAGTACATTTGGCGTCCCCTTAAGGGGATTTTCCCAAACGGAGAACCAGGTCTCAAGGTGAGCTGGTGTATATTGATATTGTTACAAGGTGTATAGGTTTTGTGTCTGCTGAGGATTGCCGTATCATCTGCATACATACATATATTGTGTTATGCTTTTGAGAATATCATTTACATATGGTTAAAAAGGGTTTGGGCCCCAAAGGATTGACCCTTGAGCACCCTGCTTTGTGGTCAGTTTGGGGGAAAAGGAGTTTAAATTTTTGACAGAAAAAGTTCTGTCGCTGATATAAATTTAAGATAAGGATTAGTGGGTTGGAATTTTAAATTAATTAATTTGAAGAGCCCAGGGGGCCATCCCCCTTCAAAAGTTTTTTGAATGCAGCCTGCAGCTGTACATTGACCTTTATTATTACCTTCCTTTTATGAACCCACAACCGGAGTATTTGGGTGGGTCGTGGAAGACGAGGACGGAAAAACCCATGCTGCTCCGGGATCAGTATATTATTACTGTAAAGGGAAAATATTTAGTCTGGCTGGGATGATTTTTTTCAGCCAGCTTAGAAAGAACAGGTAATAAAGAAATTGGTCGGTGCGATTCTGCAGTCTGGGGTTTTTCCCAGGCTTTAGATCGGTACTACAACTGCATTTTTTTCCCAGGCATTTGGAAAATATCTTAAATTTAGCATATTATTTATTATGTTAGAAATTTTTAAAAATAGTTAGGTAAGGGAGAAATTTAAGATTTTGTTAGTGATACCGTCTCTCCCCGGACTCTTCCCGAATTTTGATTTTTTTAATGAAGGAAATAATTTCGAGGGAAGAGCGGGGGGAAGGATCATTATTGTTGTATGATTATTGGGACAAAAATTTTTGTGATGATCTCGTCTTTGTGTGGGTTCTGAATATCATTTAATTGAAATTATCTCTGCATTGAGCAATTACTTCGTTTTATGTTTTCGCTGAGAGCGTCCCGTTAGGGCCTTTAAAGGGGCTGAGATCGGGGCGGCCCTTCCTCCTGAATGCTTTTGCGGCCCCAAAGAGACCCGCTTCAGCTTGAGAGGAAAGGTGATCCCCCCATACCTGTTGTCGTATAAATTAATTTTTCTTTTAATGGTGTTTTGAAGTCTGTTGAGGTTCGGTTTTGTGTTGTGGGTGTCGGTGAATTCCCGGTTTTCGGCTTTTTTTTCTCTTTGAAGAGGTGTTTTAGCTCACCCCCACAAATGGTTTTCCCGGGGGACATTGGCTTTAGGCATTTCCGTGGGGTGAGAATCCCCCGGAATTCTGATTTGGGGACCACCTCTGGGTGGAGCTGGCCGAAAGGAGGTAGAGATTTTCATTAGTTGCTAATGAATTTGTGAATTTGCTCCATGTAGTATTCAGTTGAGGGGGGTTCAAATTTAAAGTTTTTGGGGAAAGTGAGCTGAGGGGTTATGGTCTGAGCTAAGCTCAGGAATGGAGTTTATGGTACAGGGCCAATTTAGGTTTTTGATTAGGGCATAGTCGATGATGGAGGCTGAAGCATATCCGAACCTTGTAGGGGTCGGTGGTGCTAGAACATCAATGCAATTTTTGACAATATATTTAAATAATCTATTTCCTCTGGTGTCGCTGCAATGGCAACCCCACGAGGTATGCTTTGCATTAAAATCTCCCACGAGAATAGTCTTTGAATTTAAATTGAAAATAGGGTCGAGGGCGTCATCGAGATTTTTGAAATAGTTATTGATCGGCGGGATGTAGATTGAACCTATGAGAATAGGTTCATGATCAATGGGGGTAATAGTGATAAGCGTTGCCTCGACACCTGTAAGGGGGGGGTGGGGCATGGTAGTGGGAGATACATTTTTTTAATTTAGGGGCAGTTCCACCCCCAGGGCGGGGTTCCGTCGGTCCTATAAAAATAAATTGGGAATTTTTAAAAAGAATGCTCGGTCCAAGTGTGTTTTTTTTGTACTAAAAAAGATTTTGGGAAATGCTTATCGACGAAATCACGTATTCAACAATAGGGATTCCCCGTCCGCGTTCCAGGAAAAAAATTGAGAGCCCAAAAAAAGACTTAATCAAAGGGGGTTAATGAGTGAAAAAAAGGGGGACCCAAGCAGACAGTTAAGTTTGTCTGATTTGTAAATTTTGGATTTTTTATTACTAAAAATGAAGGGAAAAAGGGTTTAAAAATCTTTTGGGTTTCAAGGGGGTTGGGGGATATCCCAAACTCCTTGTTTCGTTTTGGGTAGCATTTGCCTTCTATTTTTCCTTTTTTATAGTACAATTTTTTTGTTTTTTGACGCCGAGGAGGGCACCCGGGCTCCCTCTGTTGGTTTTATTTGGGTTTAAAGTTGGGCGAATGTTAACCCCGGAATAACCCTTTGGGGGAAGCATTTTGTTTTTTTTCATTATTGTTTTTTTTTGTTTTCGTTAGGGTTTCCCGATCCCTTTTGGGGGTTTGGGGGGAAAGGGGTTTTGGGTTTAGAACCCTATGTCCCCTTTCTTTTACAATTTATACAGAGGGGATTTTCTATCTTTTCTTTAATTTCGCATTGACCTGTCCTGTGGTTTTCACCACATTTCAGGCAACGCGTTTTCATATGGCAGTTATGGCTTGCGTGATGGAAGTTATTGCAATTGTAGCATTGCGTTATTCTGTTACTTTTTTTGAAAGGATCTAATTTGATTTGCATGTAGAGGCAGCTACGTACTTGGAAAATGTCATTGACATTTTCGTCGCGAGTCACCTCTATCATGAAGATTGGGAGTTTAGCTTTAGTTGCGAACTTCTTGAGTTGCGCAACTTTTTCAATTTTAATTCCCTTAGATATTAAGTCAATCTTAATATCTTCGGGGTCAACATCTTCGGGCAATCCTTTAATGACGAGCTTAAGGGGTCTACTTGCGGGTGGTTCAATTACATAATATTCAATTTTTCTTTCGGTTAGATATTTAGTGATTTCCCGGTGGTGGTCTTCAGTTTCGGCTTCTATCTTAAAGAAGCCTTTCGTATGGGTATTTTTGGCAGTAGGGTGAGTTCTATCAATTTCCTGAAGGATCAGGTTATAGTTAGGGGTCAGTCGCATAAAGATGGGCTTAATTTTGAAAATGGGTTGGGTGACGTCCTCGGCGTCTTCGTTTGCAGCGTTGAGAACTGCATAGCTATTGTTAACTTTGATTTGCCATTTTTCCTGGCCTACATTTTAAAAGTTTTTTTAGGGGGAAAAAAAAACCCATTCTAGATTATTTTTTTTTGGTTTTTGCCGTAAATTTAGCAGGTCTAAGACCGGCTCAGCTGGTCTTTTTACCACCTTAATTTTTTTATTATGCTTACATTTAAATTTGGGGGTGAATTAAATTTTTTATCTTCCAGGGTCATTTTGCTTCCCGGATGGGGGTCCCCCCGGCTTTTTTGTTGTTTAGAGTAGGGCTGGGGGGCTGCTTTCGATTTCGGCATCTGGTTTATATACCTTTTTGAACCCAAAGATCCCTTTCTTTGTCATACCATGAAGGTGTGCAAAGTTGCTCATCTGTTACTTTTGGGGGTGGAGGATCATTGTCCCCATGTTTAAAGCTTTGGGCATCGACCTCACTTTCCATGACACGTCTTTCTCGTACGAGAATCAGAGCTGGAATGACATGACTGAAAAAATTTCCCGGTGAAATTGAGGTGGATTTATTGGCTAGGTAGAAGGGGCAAGTACTTTTTTTTCTCCCACAGAGTTCGAAAACGTGTAAAGTGTTCTGGGGGTGTTGACCCTTGCATATCCGGTGGGGGCTAGTTCGTTAGCTAATGTTGTGGCAAGGGTGAAGGAATCGCTTTTTATATGTAACGACACATTACTTTTTCCCAAAGAGTTTTTTTGATTTGCATTCCTTAATTTTATGATGTTCCTTTAAACAATTGATGCAAAATTAAGGGGTTTTTTTTGATTAAATCTATCCCAATATATTTTGATAAGCGCTGCATTTTAAATCAAATGAGGGAGTTTAAGATTAAAAATTGAGGAATCATTCGAATTTAAAAAAAGATTTTGCTTTTATTGAAGGTTACTTGTTTTTTTTAATGAATAATAGACAGAACGATTAATACTATCAATAGTTTGGTTTTTTTTTAAAATATTTTAAAGTATCTAATTAGGGAAATTTTATGTGAATCAATAGATTGTTCGAACTGTTTACGAGCCAATCTATTTTTTCAGAATGATATTAAGCAATAAAAAATCTGATAAATTATTGTTCAAAACCAAGAGTTTTAAAAAAGTATTCTTGTTTTGAATATCTGTCATGGGTCTTATCTCGGTGATTCGCTTGTTAACTTTTCATTTCAATATAGCATTAATATGAGTCTCAGTAAGGAGACGCTTATTTTCAAATCTAGTTTTTAATGCTGTGATGAGCGCGATTCAAAGGAATCATCAACTGCTTCAAGTAGTTTGGCATCACCTTGTAATGACGCTTTGAAATAATAAAGTTTTTGTGACTCGCTCACACACAAGTCATTGTTATTAGTTATAACGTTATCAAATTGTGATTTAAAGCTAGGCCATTCGTCGTATCTACCTCTAAATACCGGTAAAGGTATTTCCGGCAGTTTTATTTCTAATTTCAGTTTAGAATTAGCTTGAGATATTGCATTTTCATGATTATGAACAGAACTAACAGAATATTTAGCAATTAAAGATTGAGAATATCTCTAATTCTTACCTCCAGTCTGTCCTCCATACTTTGTATGTCAGCTTCTATGACTTCTAGTTCCGATTCACTAATATCCTTCATATCATAGTAATTTATCCTTTAATTCATCAATCTTTCTGTTCATTTCTTGGACATGTTTCAGTTTAATATCGAGTTTTGTCGGAGTATAATTCCTTGATTCTTCTACGAAAGTTTCTATCCTAGTTATGGTGCCTTTGATTGCACGCTTCGAATTATTAAGTTTATCCATTTTTTTCCTCCGGTTCGACGGACCAAAAATATAATGTTTTACAAATATTCGTTGTCAAATGCTGGTTCATGTTTTAACTAATACGATGTTACTTTTGGACTGTAAATTGATTTATTTCGAGATGGTGCTATTCACACGCTGTTCCAAGATGGAAGCTCTACTACAACAACTGAAGCGGAGGATTACATCAAAACATCGACAGAGGTGCTCAGTCGGTGGATGGCATTCGCGACAAGAAATAGATACAATTACGGACTGAACAATTGTATTTAAACAATTTTTGTCAAAATGTCCTTAAAACATTTTTATACATGTATTCTAATCTAAGTAACACTAAATATCCTGAAAATTATCCATTTATGCGCTTTTTTAAAATCACGGTTCCGAACGTAGTCGGATACCTTAAGACATTTTTCACATAAAAAAGTTTGTAAAAAATAAATTTTTGAGTTTTTTACAAAAAGCTCATTTCAGTATATATTAGCCATCATTATAAATATGTCATAAGAAACTGACATATCTGTGAACATTATTTTCCTAGAAAAAGTACATCGAACATCAAAAATTTACATTTTGAGATAAATGAACTTTTGTGTTTAATTACTTTTTTATTAAAATATTCCTCCCTATACTCCAAATGATTAACATTTTCTTTGAAACTTCTCCTTTAAGTCTTTTTTTCTTTCCTAACTTCCTTTGTTTTTTGTAAACATGAGTATTTAGCCTTTAACAGCCTCTGTTTGTCGAGGTGCTCCATTGCCTGTACCGTAGGTACTATTAAGTTTTCGGAAAACTTCTGGTTTTGATACATTTCCCATATTAAATGATAAAATTTCATCATATGTACCCAAAAATAATACTTCTATTTCTACAAATATTTTCTTCGGTACACGAGACCATATTACGTTGTTTACACTTTCATTAGTATTTTGTGTACCTCCATGTAAGCACATTTTTAGCAATTCTGGATTAAATGTTTTGATTTCCATCATTCATTCGACTTTTAAGCAAAAAGAAAATACTTTGTTTACATTTTTCGCCATTTAAATGGGCGTGGTCCAGTTTCAATGATTACTGAAAAATAGGTTTTAAGGGCTTCAAAACAGAGGTTGAAAAGGTATTTTGAAAGGTTAAAACATAATTGAAATGTAAAATTAAAATTGTCATATTTAAGAAGAGATTTTAGGTTTCCAACACATCTTAAACTTTAAGATCTTTCGTCACACAAAAGGAACTTGAAGTAATTCAAACCAGCTCGGTATATTACTCCACCAGCAATAATTCACCTTTTTTATATTATTGTACTTTACTTTCCTTCAAAATAGTTTTTGAAGTAAATAGTTTATGTATTCTGCATAGCATTTTTCTTTTGTTAGATGGTAGCTCACAGCCTTTTACACAAGTTTGATAATAGTGATTTTTATTTTAACATTGATTTAAAATATATAAGAAAGAAAGGTAGGAAAAGAGAGCTTATAAATCTATGTTGATGTTGGTTCTTTTCCTTATATTGAACTTTTTCACTTTTGCTAATTATTTTATTTTTCAGTAGTTTAATTTCATTTGATTTTTTTTCTCAAATTTTACTTTGAAACTGTGGTTTTGAGTATGATAGATATAAACGCGGAATTCATTTTCTCCTCAAATTTTTCTTGTCTAAATTTAAATTCATCTTTGAACTTAAGAGGACTCGGTACCTTTGAATTTTTTTTTATTTATGTATTTGAAAGTTATTTTTTATCATTTCATATATTATTTCTATTCAAGAAAATGATACGAGATGAAACTTTGCACATATTACTCACAAAATTCTAAAAATTTAATTTTTTAAAAGAAAATTTGGAAAATTTGAAAATTTTACTCCTTTTGTAATTATTAATTTTCTTACCGGAAATATTTTTTGTGATATTCTTAAGAATGTTTTAAAATAACTCTAGGGATCGATTTTACAATAACTTAATTATTTTTGAAGAAAAAAAAATAAAATGTTGATATGCATAAAATTCAATAAAAAGGTTAATATGTCCTACTTTTTAATTTTTTTTAAAAAAAAAAGTATTCAGTTTACAGTAAAATAGATCCCTATTTGTTCGTATTTTATATAAAAAGGAAAAAAATAAAAGGACTGGGGCATAATTGTGGAAGAAGTAGCATTTTGAATGCAATGATGTATCAGAAAACAGAAACTGAGAAAAAACTTTTATAATTTTTTTAAAAAAAATTTGATAAGCTTTTTAAAAAAACTTAAAAGACCATTTCAGGGTTAATTTTTGGGATATTTTTTTTAAAATAATTGCATTTTCATGTTATTTGGTTATACTTTTTTTTAAAAGATTAATTTTTAAAAAGAAACACAAAAACTTTAAGGGAAAAAGTTTTTTTTTAGTCAACCGAACTTTTAAAATTTTTTTCAAAATATTGAAATATTATATTGGTATAAAAAATATCAGGAATAAGGACCGAAATTAGGAAATTATTAATATAAAATGACTTAATTCTCAAAAACTTTACATGCCCACATTTCACAAAGAAAAATAAATTTCATTATTGTAATGTCTCAGAAATATCCTGCTATATATGTAACACCTTCCTTTTTTATAGTTATTATTCTTCTTCTTAAAATAGAAAAACAAAAAAGAAAAAATGGGCATGGTAAAAAGAAAGAAAAAAAAAAGTTTGATTCAAATTTTATTTATAAGTATCGCGTAAAATCCGCATCGATTGTCGTTTTAATTTTTTGTGCACGAATTTCGATCTTTGGGCATATTTAAATTGGTTTTTTATTAGAAATTTAAAAGGGGTAGTTTTTATCATCTGCAAAGAAATTAAGTCTCCAGTAAAAACATGGTACAATCGTTTTTTTCACCAAATCTTTTTCGAGTATTTCAGAACCTTTTTTTGATAAATCATCAAATTTTTAAATAAAAAATTTTATCTGTCTCATGATTTTCCGGGGAAATATAAAAAATTTAAAATAATATAAAATTTTCAAACGGCAAAATAAATACGAGTATTTAAAAAAACTTTGTTATTTATTTTTTTCTTAAAACATTAGTATTTTATTTAGTATCGCATTGTACTAAATATTCTTCAATTAAACGATTTAAATAAAAATCAAAAAAAAACATTATTTCAACAATGCACAGTTATACACCTTAACTTTCACTAACCAGCCAATTTATTTTATAAAATATACACAGCGCTATACGCGTCAGCTGTATAGCTACAGATCCCGTTTAAAAGCATGTCGGTGATGCGAACGCACGAGTTTTCCCCCCCATCCAAAAAAGTGCTGGGCGCAAGACACTGCGCGTGCCCAGTCAGGGCATGTCGGTGAGGGAACATATAAGATTTTCCCCATCAAAAGTGCCCAACGCGGTAAGGTTTTTAAAATTTTCCAAAAAAAAAAATTTTTTTTACACAATATCAATACTGTTTTATTTAAAAGAAAAAACCTTATGAACTAAAAGAGTTCTAGCTCTTGAAATATACTATTACTTCAAAAGTCTGGAATAATACCTCCAATAAATGACGTCAAAACGCGTAAGAGCATTGTATACTAACAATTCAGATTTCTTCGTAAAAAAGGGGGGTGCGCGTTATACAGCGAACATACCTAACAATTAATTGATAGTATACGTGCGCGTCATACACAGGTGCGCGTTATACGCCGGAGTTTACGGTAGTTATTTAGTTTTTGGTCAAGTTGAATAATCTGACTTCCACATAGTTTTCGCAAATACTGAAAATTAAGATCCGTGAGGAGTAGGGACAATTTTTTTTCATCATTTACACCAATTCTGTTGGGGGTTTTTTAAAATCTCGAACCCCTTATAAAGAATTTCCGGGCTATTTAATTATTTAAATGAATTTCCACGAGCAAAACAGATTTTAGGAATTCGAAACGTATTGAAAAATATCTAAGGGGCGCACTTTTTTTTATAGACTAAAAAAGAAAGGGGAAAAAATTTGCAAACATATTCAATGCAGCTTTTTAAGGGGTATTGCAAAATGTTTCCATCTCAGAATCCCGTTTTTTAAAGGTATCCGACTATGCGAACTGTGATTTTAAAAACCCATAAATGGATAATTTTCATGATATTTAGTGTTACTTAGATTAGAATAAACGCATAAAATTGTTTTAAGGACATTTTGACAAAAAAATTATTTAAATACATTTTGGCAAAAACATTAACTTGGGGAATAACTTTTGAAAATGTTCTCCATTATAAAAATGCTTCTGAAATAATAATATTTTGTGTGTGTGTGGCTATAAAGTAAATACTTCTCCAGAGAGTCTGAACTATTTTTTTTGAAAATCCCCATCATTTTCAGAGTTACAATCATTGAAATAATTATCGGCGTTTTTACTTAAAAATTTCCCCCTCTTTGCGTAAAACATGGATAAACCCACTTTCTATGTTATATGTTTCAAAAATTTAATTACCTTTACAGAGGTCCGAATATTTTTCAGAAAATATTATTATAATAGAAGCATTTTTCACAAAAGGAAAAATTTTTTGAAAAATTTTCATTCTATTTTCATTTTTCGTCAAAATATTTAAATTTAAATAATTTTTTTTGTAATACTTTTCTTAAAACAATTTTATATACTTTTTTCTAATCAAATGAGACAAATATCATAAATATTATCCGTTTATACGCTTTTGCAAAATCACGGTTCCGAACGTAGTCGGATACCTTAAGCGTTTTACTGAAAATTTATCTGCCTTCTCACAGTGGAAATGCGATTTATAGCCGACTTTTACTATTTAAAGCAAGAGATTCTTGCATTTAAGGAAAGTGAGATGATGTTTACACTTCCAGACTGAGATACAACGCATAAAATTAGTTAAAAAGCAATAATTTGCCTAGACTTAAGCATTTATTTACTATTTAAAGTAATTGCCACTGATAGAGTCCAACGAATTTTCATTTGATTTCTTCTGTTATGGTTAAAAGCATCAATTTATTGTGGAAACAGTGTTGGTGAGCCTAATAGTTTTTTGTAGGGTTACTGATAGGTGAATTTTTAATTATTTAAAATTGGATAGCTAAATAACAGCATAGTGTTCTCTGAAGTTTAATCAAAACTATGCAATCAAAAAGCTCATAAAAGGCAATGTTCTTCAAAAGATGCTTACAAAAAATTAACTCTCTAGAATTCATTTGTTGTGGATGCTATGAATATTTGCTGTAATTATGTAATTATATGGAATCATTTGTTAAGAAGAAATGGCAATTGCTTAATATTATCTGTCTAGTGACCACAGTTTGATTGATTGAATTCTAATTTTTACACTTGGAGCTGAAAGCCGAGAGAATCATTTGTTATGCATATAGGCATTTAAGATTTATGCAACTCACTCAAAATACTCCAAGAACCTTTCAGCAGGATAGGGTATGCCATAAATTCTTTCTTCGACTATAAGCTCGTGATTGCAGTTGCTGTATGCCGTTGACGTGTCTACAAATATCTAAAGAGAAATTATAAAGTAAAGTAAAATAATCGTACAAAACATTTAACGCAGTACTTTGTGCTTCACACACATTAAATTTTGAATAGAATTTTTACTATGAACTTACTTCACAATGTTTCAATTTTTTGCACAGCTCTATAGCATTATTTACTCCTCCAACATTTTGTTGAAATATATACCTAAAAATAGAAGAAATATAGGCATTTCCTTCGAACAACAGGCAGTTAAAGAATTGAACCAGATGTTTGTTTTTAAATTTTACTCTTTTATTTGAAATGAATGAAGATTCTAAGTACATGGATAAAATGGGTCATGCAGCCCTTATAGAAGAAACAAAAACGACCAGTTGAATAAATCGAGTAATGATGTGCAAAGAAAATTGAGAAGTAAGTTTTTACTACCCATAAGTAAACCCGTGCATGGTTGGGCGATTGTTACTCTCTCATTTAAATTCTAAAAATTTTGTATTGTGTTTGAGAACTTAAATGGAATTGATTTGAATCCCTTACAAAAGACTTCTATTTATATCGTTGGTTGGTTGTCATGTTTATGGAAATGGAAAGTTATTTTCATGGAGACAGCGTTTCTCAAACTGTGGAGCGCGTAACTCTAGGGAGGCGTGATAACTCTAAGAGGGGGGCACGGGCATGTAGAAAAGTCGAAAGCAAAACATTATTTTAAAAACAATATTAATTTACTAAACGTTAACAAACAAAATATGTTTGGACATAATAAAAAATAAAATGCGCATTTTCACTGATATACAATACATTGTGCAGTACCGATACATTTATAATTAATTCATTTATACTAAGTGAAGAACAAGTTTAATAATTACCAGTGACCCCATGGGCTGGTCATATATAAAATTATATGCAAAAATTAACACTTATCTTGATAATTTGTACAATTTGTAATTAATCCCTTAACTGCCGATTAAAGGTTATGCGTTTCGATCCCCAATGCCACCGTTTGCCACGTATACACGCTTATCTGATGTATTGGGAGAGGGGGGAGAGAGAAAAAGAATAAACAAGAAAATCCTTTGAAATGAATATATCTTTCGCAAACACTTTTAATGTCCATTTATTGCATTCCAAAGCTTTCGAAATAATTTCAGTCGTTAGGAGAGGGGAGTGCCAGATCAGGTGTCGTCCTCGTCACTTGACTATGGTTCAAAATTACGAGGTCCGTCACGAAAAGCCCTCGTGTAGCTGAACAGTGCGACGTTAATATTCACTCACTCACTCGGAATAATTTTGTGGATAGCAGTGCATAGAAAATATCGTATTTCTGAAAGACGTATATATACGTCCGGGAAAAATAACGCTTCGGCTGAGAGAGACGTTTATATACGTCGGTGGCACTTAAGAGGGTAAAGCTGTATTGTAGCTTTAGCGTCAAAGTATAGTATTATTAAATTCAATGCATTGTATTTGTATGCAGGGGGGGGGGGGCGAGGAAAATTATTATTGAATATTGGGTCGCAAATATTGAACTTTGAGAAGCCGAAGGTCCTACATACTAGGTCGGAAATGTTCAGATAGTTGTCCGAATGTAGATCGTCCTGAGGACGATCACTAATTCGCTGATAAAGAAATCGCTAATAAAGAAAAAAATCCTGAATTGACAAGTCCTTTAAACGAGGTGGCCAAAGTCCTTTGGAAAGGTCACAATCATTAGAAAATTCATCGAAAACTTCCATACTATTCCGTGATGTGTGACACGTTGCACCATCTTGATGCAACCAATCGTACCTTTCATCACTTTCAGCAATGATATGAATTCCGTAATGATATATATGTAGACAAACGGTCTTTTCAATGGACTTCTTTGTAAAGTGGTCTCCACATCTGGCACTTTCGTTTTCACTATGGACGTTCTACCCGATTTCTTCCTGTCTGCAACCGATCCTGTGTCACGGAACCGTTGCACTTAAAGTGTCATCGTTGATGCATTTGGTGCTGTTTCACCTGGATATTTCTGCTGAAATGCATTTATCACACAAAGACTTTTTATAGTGAAATAAAATTCCACAATGGCTATTCTTTGCTCTTGTGAAAACATCATGCCCCTCCCGTTGTGCTCAACTGACTACAACTGACAAGTATTTGGAAACTGATGCCTGATACGTTCAAAATTTTTTATGATGAGGCTCCTACTGCCATCTAGTAACAGAAGTCTCAATCAACCCTTTTGGTTCTTAAGCAACAAGGATTACCATGTGGATGTGCGTGACTTTTGAAACACCCGGTAGTATTGAACTGAAAATCGGAGTTCCTTCACATGGGATCAACTGTCTCCTTGCAATGAAAAATTCTCTCAAACCACATTCTTCTCTTTACTAGTTAACTCAACAAAAGGGATATTGAAGAAGCTACCCTTTTCACCAGCGGCAAGTTGAGTATTGAAAATCAAAAAAAAAAAAAGAGAGTGTGTGTTCTCTCTCTCTTATGACCACACGTTAGAAGTGATAACTTCAAATTTTGTAAAGTTATTTCAGGGGTTAGGTGAGAATAAAAAACAATTAGATGTTAGTATTGTTGTATAAAATTATTTATTCATATGTCTGTACTCATAAAGTAATATTTTTGTGCAAAATATACTATCATATTTGGGAATTAATTGTATTCTAAGAAAAAAACAATAGGTTTATGGTAGCTGAAACAGGTTGTAAATCCTTTATGTTCAAAATTTTATTCAAATGTCTATAAAAAAACTCCGTCAAGCATTGTTCTATACTTCCTCGGGCTTCATTTGGATAATTTCACATAATTAAATTGAATTTTGATTTTAAAAATTCAACTAAAGGTTTTTATTTTTCTTTTGAAAACTACTTTAAAATTCCCACTTAAAACCATAGGTAATTTGTTCAGATGATTCGATCCGGCATTGTGAATTTTGGTTATAATTTAACAATATTGAATTCTATTTATGAATTAATTTAAGCGAAGGTATAGTAAGGCAGGTAGTTGATTGTGAAGAGAGGAATCTTGGTCAAAACCTTTAAAAAGGGATTTGATCAGAAGATTTATATCACATAATCTCTGACTTATACTAGCTCTTTTGTCATTGTGTGGGAGTTTTGTACAATATATCCGGTGCTGCTGCAAGGAAAGTATTCTTAATTATATTTTGTTTTCTTGTATTTAAATTATTTAATGTAACTTTTCCTTAATATCTGCATACTTAATTTTGTTATTTTAAATTTTTAATTGTTTTAATTTTCTTTTTAGACTCAAAGTATATTAAAGTAATGTGATTAATAGAACTATTTGTTCATTGCTATTCCGATTCGCTTACAAAAATAGACTTTTATTCTAAGATCACTGCAATATTCCTAATGATAATAATACTATTTACTTAGTTCTATAAAAATTTGTCCTTTTTCTACATTTTATGTTTAATCTTAGTGTAGGATTTCTTTTTCTCTCTAAGCCTATTTTTTCAAAACTATTACGTTTCATATTCATACTTCAACTAGGATTAGAAAGAATCCCGCATTCATTCCCCTAGAACAGGGGTGTCCAACCCGCGGCCCGGGGGCAGCATGTGGCCCGTCTTGAATAATTTTGCTGTCCACGAGATTCTTTACAACTTTACGAAATTCGACTATTTTGTATACTTTTTTTTTTGAAAAGTTTTTTTTTCTTAGTAAAAAATAAATCCCCTAACTGTTATTATTTTATCACGTTGCTTCTGTTACTGCGAATCTCTTTTTTTCTAAATTGAAATTTATCAAATATAAATCGTGCTCAAACTTAACGCACGAAAATCTGCAACATCAATTACGATACGCAAATACACATGCATTGAGATCGACTTGCAAAAACTTAGTGAAAGAGTTGAGAAACAGATATCTCACTAATTAAATAAATCAAACATTATTTGACCATTGCATTATTATTATTATACTATGTATGTTTGTGTACATGAAAAACAATGAAAACTATATTATATCAGTCTGTTTTAAATTTTCACTCCAACAAATGTTTGTAAAGGATCCAAATCTAATATAAAGATACATATTTTTATATGCGGCCCGCGGGATTACAAAGTTTTTCCGAAGTGGCCCGCGAGTTAATTTGTGTTGGCCTCCCCCCTGCCCTAGAAAGAGGTGGGGGAGCCCAACTTAGATCGAAGCTAGGAACTTTACTTTTACGGCGTATTGGCTGGGGGACTACCGCTTTTCAGAGTGGCAGGGGGAAACATCCTCCTTTCCATTTTAGAGGTGTGCATATCCGACTGAAGCCGAAAAAAGCCGAATGAGCGTTACATTCCCGAGCGTGACGTTCATTCAAGTTCACTCTCCGGCAAATCGGGACAATAGAAGTTATCACTTCAAAAAATTATTACTTCTTCGGATTCAGTCTTTGCATCGATGAGATTGTGAAGTTGCCTACGGTGTTGATTTTAAGTCAACTATGTCTCCAAATCTAAACGGAGTTCCTTCCCCTTCTTCATACTAGAGGAGTGGTGACAAGAAATTAGTTCACTAGCACAAAGCTGCCTCGTATGAAACACTCTTTATATTCCACAGAGATAAAATTTGCATTAGTAAATATTACTTGGAAGTCATAGGGATATTCTTCAACAGGCCCATAATAAAAATAATTTAAGATTGAGAAATACCAGAGAATGGATGTAATCTTTTTACTGACCAAATGTTTCAAAAGATGTAGAGAATTAGTGTAGAACACATGCGGAAAATGTTGATTTAGAAGCCCGGAATTGCAATCTGATAAAACTCTCACTATATCTGTGGTTAAAGTCTTAAATCATTTTCATACAGTTAATGTAGATTTAATTGTAGAGAGAGAAAGGAATTGTTACGTATTCGGGAAGAAAACATAAGTGCAGTCTAAGCTCAATTGATTAAAATTCCAAATGGCCTGAAGTAGTACCACTTAAAGGTCTTTTAACTAAAAAAGCATGCTATTCCATTTGAAAGATATCCATGCATAATAGATAATAATTTGCAGATAATAATTTTTTATATGTTTTAGTATTGAATATATTTCATACATTCGTCAATATTTGGTAAGCGAAACATAAAATAAGTTATATGATTACATCAAGGGGCTCAATTCATGAAGTCACATGATAAAAACAAACACGTGTTTTCCATTGAATTCAAAACGAACATTAAATTAATTGTACTTGTTGTTCTATTTGTAAAACTCAGATAAAATTTCAAATTTTATATTTGGGTAAAGATGTTTAAATGTTAGGAAAAAAATTCTTCAAAAAGATTTTTTAAATAAAAAAAATCATATTTTATGTGTATACTTGTAAATAAAATGCATTTTGTATACATATGTACTTTTTAAGAGAAAGTTTCTGCAAAGAGCAAAACTTGGCAACACCGGAGCGCGTGAACTGATTAGCTGGAAACACTAGACAGTTTTTATCGTGTGACTATGACGTCGTATGAGTGGCTAGAATCACGTGGCTTTCACTATCATGTGACTATGACGTCACATGAATTGAGCCCATTTCAAAACGAATGTACCCCAATCCGCTTGCAGTGTTAAGAAGAAGGGAAGAAGATACAGACACAGAGATTAATTTAAAAGGGTGTCCAAGTCTGATGACAAAAACTTTCAATTCCGTGATTGTTTTACAACTTTGAGGACAGTTTTGCCATGGTAATGTGCAGGTGATTATCAATATAATGGAAACGCCAGTGAATAAGTTACAAGTTTTTTTATGAATAGAGATGTATATATGCTGGTACTATGTGGTAACTTAATTGAAGCTCCGGAAGTCTTGGATTTTTTTTTCAAAAAGGCCAAATTCTTGGAACCTGACTAGCTGAAGCAAGTATGACAGAATAATCCCAACGTGTAGGCGTTTCTAGATATAT
This sequence comes from Trichonephila inaurata madagascariensis, assembly GCA_019973955.1. NCBI lineage: Eukaryota > Metazoa > Arthropoda > Arachnida > Araneae > Nephilidae > Trichonephila > Trichonephila inaurata. The sequence continues at coordinate 20,416 of BMAV01004626.1, read as the reverse complement.
GGTGTCTAAAGTCATGACAGAATATATGGGCTGCGTGGCAAGACAAGTTTGGCTAAGCAAAATAGCGGACGGAAAGAGAAGCTCAGTGAAAGAAACCCCGCGGATATTCAAGCGAGTTATAATGCCTAAAAAGTGACCTCAGAGCTCAACCAGCATCTGGATTCCCCATAGGCAATGATTACAGCAGTGTTTCTCAAACTTTCAATACTTGCGACCCAATATTCAATCATAATTTCTATTGGCCCTCCATACAATAACAATGTATTGAATTCAATAACACTGTACTTTAACGCTAAACATACATTTCGATTTTAACCTCTTAATTGCCACCGGCGTATATAAATATCTCACTCAGTCAGTGAGTTAATTGCCCCAAACGTATATTTACGTCTTTCCGAAGCACGAACTTTTCTGTAAACTGCCATCTATAAAATTATTCCGAAGTCTTTGGAATGCAATAAAAGGCCATTGACAGTGTTTGCGAAGGATCTACTTATTTCAGAGGATTTTTTTTTGCTTATTTATTCCTCTTCTCTTCTTATTTACCCCTTCCCCTTCCCCAATACACCACATACACTAGACTACGTGTTAAAAGGTTGACATTGGGGAGCGAATCGAGTAACTTTTAATCAGTATTTTAAGGGATTAATTATAAACCGTACAAATTATCCAGATAAGTGTTAATTTTTGTATATAATTTTATACACGGCATGCCCATGGGGTCACTGATAATTATTTAACTTGTTTTTAACTTAGTATTGTTAAATAATTAATTATAAAATAGATTGTGCATTACTGATACATTTATATAAGTGTATTATATCAGTGTAAATGTGTATTTTATTTTTTATTATGTCAATATATATTGTTTGTTTACTTTCAATAACTTAGTAATTTTTGTAAATAATCTTATATATGTTTTCGACTTGTCGATATGCTCGCCCTCGTAGGCTTATAATGCCCCTCTAGGGGGGCGCTCCCCACAGTTTGAGAAACACTGGATTACAGTTAGAAATAACCTTCAGAAACAGAGCATTTACGGCAGAGAAGCGATTCCCAAGTCACTTGTAACAGATCTAAATGACAAACAGCGTCTACAGTGGTATCACACTTTCAAAACCTGGTGAATTGATAGGTGGAAAAAAAGTAACATAGTCTGATAAATTGTCTTTCACACTCATGTCTTCCCTACAACAGGAAGGGTGCACACCTCCACAAACATTTGATCGTGATTGTCTCTTTCCAACTGTCAAGCATAGAAATGGATCTTTCCCGATGTGGGCAGTCGGGTCGAGGGCTTTTGCTGAATTAGTCGTGAACTTTGTTTCCTGCGGGAGATGGAATTTTCCAGAATGATAATCCATGTAACGGGACTTGCCCAATCATGGTTGGATGAGCACGAAGATGAAGTTAAACATTTACCTTGGTCAGCACAGTCATCCGATAACATAATTGAACCATTATGGTCTATTTTAGAGCGTTCAAAATAGAATAGATATCCTTTACAGGCACCTCTCCCAGAACTTTCCCAATATCTCCATGAAGAATATTTCTCTAAACATTCTTGAGCACTTGTATGAGTCGATTCTTAGGCGAATTCAAACAGTATTACATGAAAAAGATGGTCCTACACCAGGGATGGCGAACCATTGGCACGCGTGCCATTCATGGCACACGACACAATATTTTGGGCACGCCAGGGATAAAAACAGTTTGCATTTTATTTCAAAGTAACAAAGTTCACTACGAAGTATTACGAACAAATGCGAGTGACCGGTCATGGGGCGGCGGGGAGCACACTCGTTTGTTATTGTCTTGCCTTAGTTATGTCGTGGACTATATACAATTGAAAAGTTTGTCTACGTATATCATAGTCAATTTCATTGACACAACTGTATTTTTAAAGTTTATTTGTATTATATTTAAGATTTTTAAGTGTTATTTAACATGGCTAGTTCAGTGAAAAAAAATAAAAAGGGCAAGATAGTAAGCGTAACAGAGAATTTCAAATTTGGGGACTCTAGGAATAAGGCATTATTAGTAAAGGCGACAAAAAGGTGTTTGTTTTATGTTCTGGAATAGTGGTATGCAGAACATCGTCTGTAAAACGGCATTTCGAAACACATCGCAAATCCACTTGTCAAAAAAGTGAACCACAACAAAAATAATTAATTGCTTAAAAACCGATTGCCAGATGACTCCTATTGAGCATACTTTCTACTAAAAGTAATATCTTACAATCCTAATATAAGTTATTTGTCATCCACATTCACACAATCTGCAATAACAGAAGTCACTAATGTTACTTTAATTTGAATTGCACGTATAATTAAAACATTTACAATTATACAGTACAAAAGGAATTTTTTCGCAGTAAATAAACAGGTTTGTGCTCTTAGTAATTAGTTTTATTATTTTCCCAATAATCACAAGTCAAAATTATTTGGTGGCGCTTCTGTACCTCATTGAAGACTTCTTTAGAAAAAATGGCACTTAGATCCATGAAGGTTCGCCACCTCTGTCCTACACTATACCAATAAAGGTTTATTTATAAATCTAAAGTGTTTCCACACATTACTTTGATAATAACTTGTAGAAATGCCTAAATATCTCATGCATGTGAATAAAAGTAATCAATAAGCGAATTTTGCACATAAATTTACATTTAATGTGGAGGTTTCATCGATAGTATTTTAATGAAACACCTTTCATTTCTTTCATTAAAAGGGGAAAAGAAGCGGGAAGCCCCCTGAGCTTTGTGACGGGCTCACGCGTCTTTTCATTAACATGTCTTTTGGGTTCTTTTGAGGCCAGGATTAATGGCAACTCTTTTTCCAACCAAAACCCAAGAAGTGAAACGTGAATATAAGATGCAAATTAGATAGCTTTTAAATATCAGAAGTTTAAGTAAGCGGGGTGGCAATTTGGGGAATGTTATGCTAGAGATTGGTACGATTGTGAAGTGACAGTCAACAGAGGTTATCCCGAAGATAGAGCCATTAGGTCAAGGTGAATACTATTGCATTCGAGTAAAGACGCAACTCCCTTATGATTAGATCGGCGATCGGATCAAGGTAGGATTTAGTATTTAATATTAGGACTTGTGATATTATTGGAATTGAGATTAGGCGGGTTAGATATTGATAGTGGTCCGAGTTACGTTATTTCGGTATTATTTATATTGTGTGTTTTGTCATCGTAGATTCTCTCACATATATTATTATCATCTAATCTGTTAAACGTTTAAGTTCTTAATAAAGCCATATTAAGAATATGGATACGACTAGTTCTTTTGTTAACCCTACACCTTTAGCTCACGCAGATAATCAAGGAGAAGGGCACCCCAGGGGGGCAATTTCACAGCTTCCAAGGACGTTTTTCATCAAAATTCGGGTGAAATGAAAGCAAGACGTTATGTCACCATGGTGCTCAAAGCTACGGATAACGACAGACGTAAACAAGCCCCACGCCATGATGAATTTTGTATTCTTCGATCTGGCACCGTGGATTGGGTGGTATTAAAAAGAATAACAACAATTTTAAAATTATTAAAATCTAAGATTGTAAGGAAAATTTATGTATATTCGACATTATAACATACAATTTTCTAATGGTTCTTTGGTTATATGTTTTTAGATAATATAAAGCTACAATGCTGTTACAATGTTACAATTCAGAAATATTTCAAGTTATAAGTTTTTACATTTGTAAAGAGATAAGTATACCTCAATGGCTTGAAGAAACTGATGCATGCTGCACAGTGAAAGACCATCGTTACATTTTCTGTTACTTTTAGTAAATCTTCTTCGCTCATTCCCATATTAGGCAGAGCTATATCTCCGGCCACAACATGAACTTTATCTAAAGCGCTCGGATTTGTCTTTTTCAGTTCATCGAAGAGCTATAATAAATGAATGGGTATTTTGTAACTACATGATAAATGGTACAAGAAATGTAGATATCCTGATTTCTACCACTTAATTGATGAAAATAAATAGTTTGTTCATACTTGTTTGCTGAAAGTTTCTTTTCTCCGTTCTTGTGGGCTTACTCCTTTTTTCGACCTCAGAAGAATATATATGGCTTGAATTCCTGGAAAGCATCGGAGAAGGATCTCTAGAAGAACCTGATGACATGTATTATAAACAGGTTTTAATAATAAATAAGAAATGGAATAAACAAATCTAAGTAAATAAGAGCAAAACAAAAAACGATGTCTACTTTTTTTTCAATTTCTCTACTATTAGTTCATACTCTCCCTACATATATTTATTTATATATTTGTTCAAATTGTAAATCGTTTGTAAAATTCTTTTTATTCATCCAATCAAGTTCAAATGCTTTTTTTTTAAACTTGTAGTGGATGACACTTGATATTAATACAGTTTTTTTCAAATATTTTAATTCATTATAATTAAATTTAATTAATTGATAATATTTTGAGATATATTTCAGCCGGTATTATTCCCATAGATGGCAGCGTCATTGGATAAAACAGCTTTTGTTAAATTTGTGATGAAGATTTAACTTAACCAAGAATAATCATGTGTTAGTTAGTTGTCAGCATTCCTTTTACACAGGTTTTAAGATAATTTCTTCCCTTTTTTCAACTTTTATTAAAAATTTAATATTGTTAAAAAGTTTTTAATGTTAATTTAAAAGGTGTTTTTCCCATTTAATGTGATTCTGTCATATATGTATATACATATTTATATTAATTGTAGTTTTTTAATAAAAAGTAAATAAAATAAAATTTTTCTTTGATGACCTAAATAGGATTGACTTAAAAAAACTTCTTTACATTACTTGTTTTTATATATACTTAACCTAACCTACATTTTGTTTTAAAAACATTGATAGATATGTTTTTAGACGTACATTCCAAGACATAAAATATGTTATCTAATTGCGACAAAAATAGGTGCATTGGTTTAAGACTCCAATTCAAAACAAATTCTTGATTTATTCGAGAGTACGTTATTACAAAGTAAAGAAGCCAGAATAGGACAAAATGTAATGGCCGTGAAGTGTGGTGGAATAGGTTAATAAGGCTTTCGGATTGAATTTTGCTGTATTTATTGCCACATTGTCCGGCTAATAAACGGCAGATGATAATAAATGCTTTCTCAATGTTGCGTCATGATCTACTTCATGAGAGGTAATTTTCTCTGTTCCGGAGTGGCAACAGAAGTAAGAGAGGGGAAAAAAAGCTGAAATGTTTTGTTTTGAAAAATATGGTGAATGTGAAGAGCGTTTAATATGTTTCTGCTGTGCTGTTTTGATTTAAATATATCGTCGGCCTAATTATCAGAATGCGTAACTCCTTCTGGGGTGCTAATTTGATATACGCGCCAAGAGTTCTTGTTTATGTTCTCCAAGATGGATGATAACGTTACAATATGGTTATCTGGATATTTTTATCGTGTGGTAATATGGTTGCCATGGGAATAAAGCATATTAGAGTTAATGTTTATAGGTTTTTTCCTCGCGTCTACTCTGTTAATTGCTGACGACTTTAATTCGAATTCTCAAATTTAAATTTTCGATTTATTCGGATTCGAAATTCGATTTTAATTTAGACCTTTTTCGCCGAGCGCTGTTTGGCACGATTAAGGAATCGCGTCAAACAGCGCTTGGCGCGTAGCATTCCTATATCAAATTTAGTTCCTTTGTGGAGTTACGCATTCTGATAATTAGGCCGACGATATGCTATTAATGTTGGTTTCATGAACTTAACTCCTTACATTCATTTTCCCAATCAATTCTAACAGTAGTTATACTTCACGAGTTCCAAATGTACTTTATGGAGAAGAATTTGATTTGATATTATTTTACCTTACATAGCCCTCTTAAGCAACAAGTGTTTTTCTTCATTTTTTTCGAAATGTGATTTGTTACACGTGTTTTCTCTATTTTTTGCTCATGCGGGACTATTGCGCACCGAATTTGTCACTTTTTTGCTCTCTTCCTTGATTAACTTTCATGCTTGGAGGTACATATGTAGAGCCACAAATTCTTATTTGCTCATTGTATGGTGGTACGTAAAACGTACCACTTGTTTGAATGCCTCAGAAATTGATACTAGGGGGTACATTCTCTGAACCACCACATAAGTCAACTCAAGGCACTTACTCAAGTTTCCAACACATGTCAGAAGCTAATTGTATGTAATGGGTTTATGTAGTAGTTCATTCTTTGATCAGCTGTGAGTCTGTTGAGTGGTATTTTTTGAAAGTGACTGTATTGTGTATTTTTAAGAGTAAAAGAAAGTGATTCTTGTGATATTTGATACAAATCAGGTAAGTGCACTTATTATGGAACTGAATAAGTCAATATTACAATAATTAGTATCACACTTATGCATGGCTAGTATGAAAAGTTCAAAAAATGAACCGGCACGCTATTGAAGGCCATCTTCTTTACAAATACAAAATGCATTCCACTTATTTTTTCGCAGAATTATTATTAATATAATTTAGTTTATTGTGCCATATAGATTTGATGTAAATTGCATTTTTTAAAATACACACACACACACACACACACACATGTCCTGAATGAGCTATAGCTCGTATTCAGTAAAAAATAAACTAAACACTTATTATGTATGTTGACTAAATAAAAACTAAGTAAAATAAAATAATGTGTAGTATTGAATACTTAAATTGAAACTATAACATCAAGTAAAAATTAGGACTAAACTAAAACTCAGCTTAAAATATTAGATTAGGAAAAACTGAAAATGTTTTAATTTATAGGACGAATAACAGTATAAGATTTTAAGAAGTGCACACATTTATTTATTTTCCCAAATTCAAAGCAATCCGAGTTCGTACAGAATGGATTTGTTGTGTCTGCAAAGCTCCACATTGGGCATAGGAAAGAAAAAAATCATGTTTCCAGAACTTTCATGCTGCTTGAAACGTGGTGGTACAAAATATATGCCTCATATTTTTTAAAACTTTCGACACCCTTTATATGAAAAGGTGTTTAATTATTCATATGTACAAGCTTCAGTTCAATAACTATAGTTCTGAGAGGTTTATGTAAAATATTTGTAATTATTTCCCTCTAGTGCATTATTTTTGATAAATAGCGCACATGAAAGAGTTAAGAAAATTAAGGCACACACACAATAAAAGTAAAAATATATATATATATAGTTTTACTTATATATATATATACACTGTGGCCACACTGGCCACCATAAATGCAACAACCTGAAGGAAGCATGCAAATAACATGAAATTTACAACATGCATTAGCGACGGTGAGATATGCAAATGATTAGAATTTCAGCGCAGACACGCATCACGCGCGCCTGTGGCGCCACCTCGAAGCGCTATTTAAGGCTTGGAGATTTCGACGATTTCAAGTTCGGCAATTCTGTTTTTCTTGTGCTTTTTTTTCAAAAAACGATAGAAAACAGCGATCAGCTTTTGATCAAGTATCCGAATTCGACAGAGGAAGAATAGTGGCCTACCGAGATTGTGGATTATCTTTCAGGGAAATCGGTAGTCGTGTTGGATGAAACTAAACAACTGTAATGCGGATATGTGACCGTTGGATGCAGGAGGGTACGACAAACTGACGTGGTCGATCGCATCCACCTCAGTGCACCACTTCACGTGAGGACAGACAAATTGTGCGCATTGCTGGGATGGATCGCTCAGTCACACCACGAACCATAGCACAGCACATTGAGTCTCTAACGCATCATTCAGTGTCTGCGCGTACCATTCGATGCCGTTTACAGCAGAGTGGTCTGTGCGCAAGACGTCCATTGCTTGGTCTATCCTTGACGCAGAACCAAAGACGTCTCCGCCGCCAATGGTGCGATGAAAAAAGGACGTGGGTGGCAGAATGGAATGATGTCTTTACTGACGAGTCACGCATCTTTCTGCAACACCACGATGGTCGGATTCGAGTCTGGAGACACCGTGGAGAAAGGATGCTGAAGAGCTGCGTTATGCACCACCACACTGGTCCTGCACCGGGTATTATGGTATGGGGTGGTATTGGATATCACATTCGCACTCTCCTTTAGTACGCATTGCTGGTACTTTAAACAGCCAGCCCTACATCTCCGAGGTGTTGAAGCCAGTTGCCCTTCCTTACCTTCAGGGCTTGGCCACAGCCATATTTCAACAGGATAATGCGCGACCACACGTGGCACGCATTGTCCAAAGGTTTTTCGTCAATCACCAGATTGAATTGCTTCCCTGGCCGGCTCGTTCTCCGGATCTTTCGCCGATAGAAAACATGTTTGGTCCATAGTTGATCAACGATTGACCCAGATTACACCCCCAACTGCCACACCAGATCAACTTTGGCAACGTGTGGAAGCTGCTTGGTCTGCTGTACCCCAAGAACCCATCCAAAGTGTCTTTAAATCAATGCCGAGGTGTATGGCAGCGGTGATCTCCAACAATGGCGGCTACTCTGGCTACTGATTCTGGCAGGAATCACTCTTCACAGAAGTCTATAAATTTAATCATTTGATACTTGGTCAACATGTTATCTACAAAATAAATTTTGTTGTGTTATCTCTTGTCTTTCTAGGTGTTGCATTTACGGTGGCCAGCAGTGTATATATATATATATATAGTCAGATAGATATATCATACATTTACGAGGGCTATTTTTTTAAGTATTGTCCTTTGGCGCGTATAGTTTAATAGTTCACGCGTTCGCCGCAACGAGTCTCTGCGTCACTGACCAGCATCCTTTGAGAACACATTCGCGCCATTTCCAGTTCTGCAGCTTTAGTGTAAGTTAGCATTTCTCAAACTGTGGGACGCACTCCCTAGGGGGGCGTGATAACTCTACGAGGGGGTGCGAGCATATTGAAAAGTCGAAAACAAAAGTTTTTAAATAATTATTAATTTACTGAAAATAAACGAAAAAAACCCCATTTTGACATAATAAAAAATAAAATACACATTTACACTGATGTGATACACTTATAAATGTATCATTACTGCACAATGTATTTTATAATTAATTAAACAATACTAAGTTAAGAACATGTTTAATGTAATTACCAGTGACCCCATGTGTTTGTCACATATTAAATTATATACAAAAATTAACACTTATCTTAATAATTTGTACTGTTTATAATTAAGCACTTAACTGCGGATTAAAAAAATTACGCAATTCGCTCGCCAATGACTTTATTTTCCACATAAACACGTTATGTGGCGCATGTGATGGAAAGGGGGTGAGGAAGAAAAGGAATAAATAAGCAAATCCTCTGAAATAAGTGAATTCTTCGCAAACTCTGTCAAAGTCCTTTTATTGCATTCCAAAGATTTCGGAATAATTTTATGGATAGCTGTGCACTGAAAATAACATACTTCGGAATGATGTATATATATACGTCCGTGGCAATTATGACTTTGGTTGAGCGAGACGTTTATCAACGTCGATGGCGCTTAAGAGGTTAATGCCGTGCTGTAGATTTAGTGTCAAAATGTAGTATTATTTAATTCAATATTGTTCTTGTGTGTGTGGGGGGACGATGAAAATTATGATTGAATAATGGGTCGCCAATAGTGAAAGTTGAGTAGTACTGAAGTACGCAAAAAATTTTATCTATGACGTTGCTGAGCGAGAACCATTGACAAATTAAGAGGTTAAAATTGTATTGTAGCTTTTGCGTATTATTGAATTCAAAACATCATTATTGTGCGGAAGGGAGACGCGATGGAAATTCTTATTCAATGTTGGGTCGCAAATATGGAAAGTTTGAGAAGCACTGGTGTAAGCTTTGCTGTGCGTCTTTAAAATGTTTGAATCGCCCCTCAAGTGGGAGATGCGGTCTGTTATCTGTTTTTTGACTGCGGCTGCAGACATCCATCGTCACGCAACAAAAGTTGATGATAGTAAAGTTCGAAAATGGGTCAGGAAGTTTAAAGATGTGTGAACAAATGCACATGACAAAGAACGCTCAGGTGTCGGCCTTATGTAATCACTGATGATTTGATGCAACCAGTTGAATCTGTGTGACAAGCAAGACTGTGTTTGAGGTACCTTTTCCGGTACCTCAAACACAGTCTTGGCGGGAAACGCTTCAGTGGCAATGAAGAAGTGAAAGCGGACGTGAAGTCTTGGCTGTCCGACCAGGCGGCATACTTTTCGGAAGAGGGTTTTCAAAACTTCGTTGTAAGGTATGAAAAGTGCATTAATAAACTCGGCAACTGTGTAGAAAAATAGGCAAAAATGTGTACAGTCCTAAAAAAAAAGATTTTTTGAAACAAAACACTGTCGTTCTTTTTTTAAAAACACAGACGGACCTTACTTAAAAAACAGCTCTCGTATATCTATATATATAAAAGAGAAAAGAGCGACTCTGATTCATTCACTCGTCACGATATCTTCGGAACTATTAATCCTACAGGCATGAAATTTGGCAGGCATGTTCCGCTAAGAATAAATTTTGCGAAAATCGAACCCCAAGGGGCTTTACGAGGAAATAAGGGGTGTTACAGATAATTTGTTCCATTTTTAAACTACTGGGCATACAGTTTTGAAATTTGATACGCAGATTCTATTTATAGAGTAGAGATGCACTACAAAATGGTTTTCACGAAAATAGACCCCGTACTTGGGGTTGCGGGGAATAAGAGGTGTTATTGATAATTATTTCCATTTTTAGACTTGCAGTCTTGAACTTTGGTAAGCGGATTCCTTGCATAAAGTAAAAATCCGCTACTGAATCGACCCCAAAAGGGTATTACAGGGGATTAAAGGGCAAGGAAAATTATTTCCATTTTTAAACTACTGGATGTATATTCTGGAAATTTGGTAAGCAGTTTCCTTCCATAGAGTACAAATCCGTTACAAATTGGGTTTTGCTAAAATTGATCCCTCAAGGGGTGGAGCGAGGGATTAAGGGACGTAATAGATAAATATTTCATTTTTAAACTATTAGACCTACCTTCTTGAAAATTGGTAGGCATGTTCCTTTCTTGGAATAAAGTTCCTCTAAAAGAGTTTTTCGAAACTTGATCCCCAAGGGAGGTGAGAGAGATCAAGGAGAGTCATAGGAAAAAATTCCTGTTTATGAATTGTTAGACCCACATACTTGAAATTTGTTAAGCATGTTTATTTTGTTGAATAGAGATCCACTAAGAATGGATTTTACCGGAATCGACTCTTGTGGATAGCGAGGTTGCTTCGAATGCAGCGAGAGGGGAGTGTGCGGAGAGGAGAGTGTATGAGCAGATGACGGAAACACGCCCGGCTTTTCTCTTCTCGACTGTGGCAACGGAGGGAGGTGAAATTCTCTAAAAAAGGAAATAAAAAATTCCTCCTGAAGCGTTTGGAGGGATCAGAGAGCTTTGTGAGTGCGCGATAAATACCTCATTTTGATGCATCCATGTAAATAGCTTAATAAATATTTTGTTTAATTGAGAAATATACTCGTCACCACATCATTTATTTTAGACTCAGTTTATTAATTTGTAAATGAGTTCTGAATTGAGAAATGATATAGGAAGTGAAGGGGGATATTGGGGCTTATTGACAAAAAAATTCCCATTTTCGAACTACTAAGACTATAATAATAAAGTTTGGCTTGCATGTTTCTTTTGTTGAATTGAAATCCGCTAAAAACGGTTCTCTTGGAAATCGACTCACAAAGATTTCACACAGGCCGTATTGGTAATAAAAATTCCGTTTACATTCTATTAGATTAAGACTTGTGAAATTTTCACGCTCGTTTATTTTGTGGAGTACTGATCCACTGAAAGTTGGTTTTGCGGAAATTCAATTAGTTATTGGGTTACGAGAGCGCAAAAAATCATTCTACTTCAATTTTAAAGATTATTAGAAGAAATTAATTAGCTATGTCCATTCTATATCAAAAGGCGAACAAGTATAGTATATTTTTCAATACAATCAAATTCTGAAAGTTAGGACTTAGATATCAATAATTTATACAGATATAAACAGCATACATTTATACAACATCATGAAATACCCAGCGAAGCCGATGGGGGTAACTGCTAGTAAATATATAGAGAAGAAAAAAGAGACCCATTCATTCATTAAGAAATTTCCCGAAATATTAGACCAACAAAATTGAAATTTGGTAGTCATGTTTCTTTTGTTATGTAAAGAATTCCACTAAGAAAGGATTTTGAGGAAACAAATTCCAAAGGGAAACTGCAGAAACAAGTTATAAAGATCTATTCATACACACACACATTTATGTGTATAACACAAAGAAAGAAACATCTCCTAAATTATTAGACCTATAGACTTGAACTTTGACAAGCATTTTTTCCTCTATTGAATAGAGATTCGCTAAGAACCAGGTTGATGTGGTAACCTAGTGGTCAAGGTATTGGATCGTGGCTGGCATGTTACGAGTTCGAGCCCAGTGCCACTAAAGACTCGCCGTGTAGGGAGAGATGCACGTTAAATTTGTCGAAAGCTCAAACGTCCCCCGTTGGTGTGATGTGGTAATTAGGAAAAGGAGGTTGCCAGCTAAGGTGTTGTCCTCGTCACTTGACCATGGTTCAAAATTACGAGATCCGTCGCCGAAAGCCCTCGTGTAGCTGAACAGTGCGACGTTAATATTCACTCACTTGCTAAGAACCGATTTTGCGGACATCCTTCCACAACATCGTAAAAAATTTCTTATCTTTGATTTAATATATATATATATATATTGACTAACAAATGAACCAGATAATTCAGCAATTAAAAGTTCATTTAAAATTATTCAAAACATTATCTCCAATTTTAAGCTTATTAAAAATTTGTTTACTCTTCAATCTTGATTGTAATATTTTTCTCCTGGATGAAGAATTGGAATACCTACCAGTAATTTTTAAAACTATGATGTAAAAATTTGATCACGTTATGACGCAAAGAAGATCGTTTTCTCTCTCTTCCAGTTGAGTTACATTTAATTCTTTTTAATTAACCAATAAATATACAGTGGAGCACAAAATTGTTCGTACACTTGCAATTTTATATAAAATTTAATGTTTTCTACTAATAAAAATTAATACTTCGGGGAATTGTAATTTTACTATATCCGCAACTTGTTCTGAATTAAATGATGTGATGAATTTTTTAAAAATAGTATAACTATTATTTTTAAAAATTAATAATCAAAAACTATTAAAAAAGTACGCCACAAAAGTCTTCGTACACTTAACAAAAATCTCAACATAGCTTTAAATATTGTATTTCTTTCTTAATTTAGAACTAAATAGGATATTTTTTAGTGTCCAAAAAATTTTTTAAACGTCTTGGTATGGATTTAATCAGTTTTTTGTAATTTCTGCATCGATTTTCCACCATGCTTCTGTGATTATTGTTTTTACTTCAGATTATGCTTTTAAATGTCATGTCTTATTTTTTCTTCGTGTTTTCAGAATTTGTGGACAGTTATAGAGACACCAGCGGCCTACATTGAGAGTAGTACGCTTAATGTCATTATCCTGTTAAAAAATGAAATCGTCTCCAATATTAAAATTTTGGTAGGATAATTTAAAATTTCTCTTTACAATATTTAAATAGAGCTGATGATTCACAATATTATTAAAAAATACCAAATTACCTAATCATGAAGCCGATTTACACCCCCACGTAAGAATACTTCCACCTCCATTGTTCACTGATCCTACTACATTATTTGGATTGTTTCATAAAAATTCAACATTGAAAGCAAATTGATTGGAATGACAGAAAATTCAACATTTTTGGTTCCAACGGGCGTATAATTTTTAAATGAAAAAATGAGGAATTTAATGTTATGAATTTATGTGGAACGAGAATCTCTCCACTTCCCTGCTTCAGCATGAAGGGGGAGGTGCTCTTCCTTGGGGGTGTAAATCGGCTTCATGATTAGGTAATTTGGTATTTTTTTATAATATTGTGAATCATGAGCTCTATTTAATTATTATCCGCCCAAAATTTTAATATTGGAGACGATTTCATTTTTAAACAGGATAATAACGTCAAGCGCATTGCTCTTAATGTAGGCCGCTGGTGTCTCTATAACTGTCCCCGAATTCTGAAAACACGTCCTCGTTTTTTTTTATCCGGTATAGTGGATAGTGAAGCTGACTGCGGTACCGTAGGGTCTGGGTTTGAATCCCGGGTAAGACAAGGCTACTTGTGTTGTAATCCTTCTCTTTTTGTGATGTGTGCTTCATGCTTGCTTCTATGTAAGCCCCTTGTGATACTTTGTGATTCACGGGGTTATCATTGCTCTCAATAAAAAAATTACTTTATTTAGCCCTGAAGAACATATTTGGAGAGATTTTGATTTAAGAAAAAGAAAAACATGACAAATAAACGCATAATGTGAAGTAAAAACAATAATCACAGAAGCATGGTGGAAAATCGATGCAGAAATTACAAAAAACTGATTAAATCCATACCAAGACGTTTAAAAAAATTTTTGGTCACTAAAAAATATCCTATTTAGTTCTAAATTAAGAAAGAAATACAATATTTAAAGCTATGTTGAGATTTTTGTTAAGTGTACGAAGACTTTTGTGGCGTACTTTTTTAATAGTTTTTGATTATTAATTTTTAAAAATAATAGTTATACTATTTTTAAAAAATTCATCATATCATATTTAGTTCAGAACAAGTTGCGGATATAGTAAAATTACAATTCCGAAATATTAATTTTTATTAGTAGAAAACATTAAATTTTATATAAAATTGCAAGTGTACGAACAATTTTGTGGCCCACTGTATTTGATTTTCTTTATTACTAATCCATTTGTTCATAATAATTTAATTGACTGGGCCAGTTATACTTCATAAAATATTTAGTACACTGTGAAATAACTGAATTATGCGATTTAACGATAACACATACAAACACATATCAAATAACAGATTATTTTGAGCACATTTGAAAGCATGGCTATATATGTTACCGGCAAAGTATGAAATGCCGGCATTCTATAGAATGCCTAGGCATTGTATAGAATGCCGGACGGTTTTAGGCAAAGTATGAAATAAGAGGATTATTTCATAATTTGCCTAGGCACTGTATAGAATGACTAAAGCTGTTTAGGGAAAGTATGAAATAAGGTCATGTTAAGGTTACTATATGAATGACGTACATTTCTAAAAATTACAAATGTTATTCTTACAAAATAATGAGAGTACCATTAAAAAATTATTTAAAATACATAAAGGGAAAAGAAAGTTGTACCAAACAAAATTGATGTCTTTCTTATTAAGGAAAACGAAATTTTCAAATAAAAAATAAGAACTTAAAATTAATCTACTTATTGCAACATGGTAGGCTTGAGTGGCATTTTGAATTACATTTCATTACATTTTTCACACATTCTTATTTTGCTACATTGTTTTACACATACATTTGAAGAATCCTTCGCCGCTTCCATTGGAATGAGTAATTGCAACTGACAGATGAGGAATTTCATGTTCAGGAATATATTTGATTCTAAGTAAGTTCTTAAGGCACAAAGTAAATTGTAATTTCGTATACAGTAGTTTTAAAATTAATTCAGAAGTTCCAAGTCGATAGGAACCATTTTTTTCACTCGTTACAAGTGCCAAAATATTGGCATTCAGAAAAAAATCATAAATTTCACAACAATGCCTTTTTTTTTAAATAATTTTTCTGTTTTTTCTGTCAATGGGCCCCCCAAAAAAGGGGATGTACAGTTCCATATCATAGCGTGTAACGTTTTTGTATTTGGTTGAAAGTTTTTTTAGAATTCTACCACCTCCTCCGTGTCCAATAGCCAAATGAGCTTCACTTACAATAACTCAGAATTCATGATATAATATTGTATAGAAGTGATTCCCAACCTTTTTAACTCCGTGGACCAGTCAACGCTTGATAATATTACCACGGTCTGCTGAGGGTGGGACGTTGTTTATATTTTTAATTGTTTTGATTTAATAATTTAATTGTATTTATGTATAAACATGCCTTTTCAGAATAAAATTTAGTTAATCCAAAAAATGAATATAAAGTGATTTTACATGAAATATAAGTGATTGAAATGGAAAGTCAAACAAACATTAGAGAAATGCACTCCAGTAAATAAAATGGAAATAATTTAATACTCCTTGAGTGGCCCGATACCATTTGATCCACGGACCGGTGGTTGGGAACCAATCTGTAAAGTACTGACGCCTTATTTAACAGGTTACATGCGTTTACTTTTATTTTCACTTATTTTCATGAGTTCACTTTTATTTATTTATTTTTTTTTCTGCTATAGACTATGATTCCTTCTCCAACACTACAACTTGCTTCTCCATTTTCATGCAGCACAAGAAAAAACTAATTTTTTCGCTGAACATGTTGAAGTAAAATTGAGTATTTTGACACTCCCGAACAAACCACAATGTGCAACTGACAAATTCCGAGCCTGAAGCATGCGTTAAAAATCTCGTGCAATATTCGAAGCGAATTGGAGATGTATTTCATACTTTGCCGGTTTCTCATTAGGCACTGTGTGAAATAAGAATCATTTCATACATTGCCGGCTAGTTTTAGGCATTGTATAAAATGCCTAGGCATTCTACAGAATGCCGGATTTCATACTTTGCCGGTAACATATATACTATTACAAAAATGGCTTTACTTACCGCACCAAGAAAACCAGCAGCTCCCGTTATAAAAATCGATTTTCCGTCATAAAATTCTGTAATGCTTTGGTACTTATTTTGCTTCTCTTTAGATTTTGGCATTTTTATTCTTTAAGACTAAAACTCTCTTCCAGTAAAAAAATCAAAATTTATTTGTTATGTGGACTGAAATCTTGAAACATTTCCTTTGTGTGATATACGTTTCTCTGATTTATAGAAGGAAAGTTCCACATGTTTATGTTTTTGTGCATTTTTTGTCGCATATTTGTAAAAGGAAAATTGTTAATTGGGTGAGTTAATTATTCACATAGACTCATTTAATGACAGATTGGCTCAAAACTTATTTACAGTTAATTACGATGAAGATGATTTTTACGAATACTTTTTCCTTTTTGAGATTTGAACAATTTCCTTTACATTATGTAAAATAGATACATTTATTAAGGTGCCTTGTCATTGCATAAAATTAAAAAATTGGTACAAATGCATTACTTTTAACTAACACTGGAACAGCCTGATTTTGAACATATCTAAATCTGCCGATAGGGGTCAATTAGACCCTTATAAGTAATTCAACCCCAATCAACGTAAATTATTTTTTATTAACAAATTGTATTAAAATATGTAAAAGTTTCTGAAGATTTAGCATTATTTATAATTTAATTGCCGTAAAATCCGGCGCATAACGAGCACTTTTTAACTCAAACAATAGGATCAAAATTTACGGGTATGCGTTATATGCTTTGTATAAAAATGTAAACTTTAAAGATTAAAATAAGTAATATATATAAAAAAAGTCAATTCCTACTTAGATCAACAAAGAAACACTTTTTTTTGCCTTTTTTTAAATAGTTACAATTAATATAAATATGTATATACATGGGACAGAATCACAACATTAAGTGGTCTTAAATTTTTTATTAATTATCTTTAAAAAGTATCGCATTGTCCCAAAACAATGTGTACATAAATTTCATTTCAACTGAAACTTTAAAAAATGAGAAAAAATCTTTAAAGTTTTGAACAAGCCCCCAAAAAGAGTCGCTAAGTCACCAAAAATGATGCCAACGTGGTTGTGTGTGTGTGTATTTGTAATTCTTTAAATAATTAGTTTTAATCAATTAATTTTTATTATTATTTTTATATTATTGTATTGCCATCCAAAATAAACCTGCATATAAAATTTTAGCTCAATTGAGCGCTTTAAAATGTATTTTAGTAACGATTGAAAATTCTACACAAATAAATATATATAGAGATTGTGAGCTAATAGTGTGTGTGTGTGTAGGAATTGGAAAAAAAAAAGGACGGGCATATAGATAAATAATAACTTCTAGATAGATAGAAATACTGTTTATTTAAAAAAAAAATGACATTCTTAATGAAGTTAAAGGGTTCTATATAGTTCTAGAAGTTTACTATTTTTTTCTAAAGTCCTTCGGAACAATACCTCAAATTAATGACTTCAAAACATAAGAGCATTGCGAGTATATTTCAGGTTTAGTCGTAAAAACGGGGGCTTAAAGGCAAATATTTTAAAAATTTAAAAAGCTAAAACTTGAAATTATGGTGCGGTTGTAGCAGGGTGCCATACGCCCGATTTTACGGTATTTAGTTGTTAAAAAGTTCGTTTTTCCCACATACTTTCAGACTTTTTTAAAAAATTACAGTATATAATCGGCAATGTACAATACAATATACTTTTTAACACAATATGCTTCGGCAGAGGCACATGTGACAAGAAAACAAAATTATAAATACGAACAGTAAAAATTTGTAAGCAGTGCGCTCCATTTTAAAAAACTAATGAAAATACAACAATATGCATGTTTTACACCAGGGGTGGACATTTTAAAAGGTAAGGGCTACTTCTAAGTTTTTCAAGGTGCTGCGGTCCACCCAGTGCATGGCGAACAAAAGGGGGACGGGGGAACCCCCCCCATAGCCATTTACTTTTCTCCCGATTGATTATAATTCCTTTTATATAGTACGTAAAATTTAATCAAATATTTGTTATTAATAAAGTTTTTTTATTAATTAATGCGAATTAATATTATTTAGTAATTTATCTTTTACTGTTTTTTTTTGTTCCCAATAATCGGCAAAATCAAAATAAAAAAAAATGTTTGGTTGCGTTTTGGGGTATAATACGAGATTGCTAGACTTTCGCCCCTCACCCCTCCTTAAAAAATTCTTGTGAGCTCCTCTGCTAGCGAAAAAAGGGCTACAAATTTTTAAGGGGACTAATGCCACCGCCTGACGGGAAATCCCAAAATTCATCGCGGCAAAAGGGAGAATTTTACGCCTGTCGTTAGCCTTAGCCGCACCGCAGGTAAACATTTGGCTCTTTCCACCCCAATTTTGAGGGGGGACCTGGGGTGGGCGGGCCCCCCACCTCTCCCCCCTTTCCCCCAACCCACACGGGAAAGGGGACCTTTAGCCGCAAAGGCACTACACATTTACAAACATCCATGTCTTCTCCGGGATTCGAGCCCAGTCCCTACGGCACCACGGTCAACGTCGCTAACCACTATACCTGTTGGTGACATTTATTATAACTAAATAATAAATACGGAATACATACTTATCTACAGAACTAAAATAAAAAAAATTAAAAATTAAAAAAAAACTAACACTTTTAAAACAGCGTTTAAAGCAAAACACAAGATACAATAATAATAATAATAATTGCCACAAATATTATAATATCAAATGATGCATTTATTATCAAGCAATTACAAATACATTAAAACATAAAACATTTTCATTTTAAGGTATCCGACTACGTTCGGAACCGTGATTTTGCCAAAGCGAATAAATGGATATTTATGATATTTAGTGTCACTTAGATTAGAAAATGTATATAAAATTGCTTAAAGAATAGTATTACAATAAAAAATTATTTAAGTACAATATTTTGACAAAAAATGAACATAGAATGACCCATTTTCAAAATATTCTCCTTTTGTGAAAAATGCCTCTATTATAATAATATTTTGCTTGTATATAGCTCATACCTCTATACAGAGGCTCAACTAGAATTTTTGAAATATATAACTTATAATTGGGTTTATCCATTTTTTACGACAACAGAGGGGAGCAATTTTAAGAAAAAAACGCTGCTAATTATATTTCAATGGGTTGTAACTCTGGAAATAATGTGAATGTTTCAAAATATATGTTCAAGGATACATATGTCGACGTTGTAAAAAACATGAACAAGCTATTACTATCACCAAAATTGTTGTAAATCAACTGACAATTTTTTCCACAATTTTACACACAAACTTGATTTCGAATTTTGCACAGTTTATTACCTATATATTGGATGAATCTCTGTATATTGATTTACATGGCTAATCACACAATTGTTCAGCAGTAGGTACTTCTTGTTCAGAATTACATCACAGATAATAAGTTTTCAATCAGCTTACACTAGAAGCTAGAGCAAATTTTTTCGTGGTCAGGTGATCCACTCAGCTACGTTACACATCATATGCGAGGTATCTCATGCTTTCATGGAAAAGATTGCATTCTCTTTCAACACAGATTGTCCGAATGTTTGTACCACAAATAATCTGCACAAAGTTTTGAATAACCTAGTGTTCCACAGGTACGTTATATACAGAGATAAAGCTAACGTACCAATTGATGTCATCTCCGAAATGACGTCGTGTTTTGTACATGCTCATAAGGGTTCATTCACACATTAGACTGGAGCAGAATTTGTCCCAATGTTATGAAAAGTAAAATGCATTGGTCCACTTGCAGCTGGATGTGTGGATGACATATACTTACCGTTAGC
>BMAV01004624.1:0-29624 GCA_019973955.1 Trichonephila inaurata madagascariensis | reverse complement strand
ATTTTGAAAGTGTATTCTTTGATTACATGAATTTCTTTGGGAAGCATTTAAAATTTTTATTTAGTGTATAATTTATGTACACTCTTTCAATATGTGAAGCAATTTATTTCCGTAAATTTATGACAACATGTTTCCATTTTTAATAGCATATCCGTATAGCACTGTTAGAATTTTAATCTGAAACTCTCGCTGCATTAATTGTAGATTAGTTATAAAAGTCAAGTTAAATAATTATTCGAACCTTTAAATTTTTCAAAAGAATAATGTCAAACGCGATATTTAAATGTTTATACAAAAGTGATTGTAAATAAATTAATCAAAAAAATAGGAAATATAATTTTTTTTTCAGCGCCTTTTTTCCCGTCACTTGACCGGGGTTCCCGAAATTACGATCAGTTCGCAATAACCTTGCGTTCCCTTTTTTTGGGACTGAAAAAAAAACCCTCATTTTCCAATAGCTTAGGTTTTTAATAGTAAATTTCGGAAAACCTCTAGTGGGCTAGTCTAAAAAAAGAAATTAAGATGGGGGTCATTTTTTTCTCCCTGTAAACCTAAACCCTTTCCCCCAATTTTTTTAGGATTTTCTAGTGAATCGTAAATGGTTTCTTCAAGGGAAAACATAAGTATTTATGTCTGGCTATAAAATTCTGACCGCAATTTTTTTTTACCCTTTTTTTTTCACCAAAAACTATAATCCTACGTTCCGAAAAGTGCATGATCTGATTAAGATTTGTCATTTATATATAAAAGTGTTTAACAGATATTTTCGTATAGAAAAAGTACTTTGGCGGGAAAATGAACCCAAAAAATTTTTGATGTTTTTTTGGGCCCAAAAAATTTAAAATAAAATAAATTTTACGACGGGTTTAAATATTGGAGTTCATTGCTAAATTCGTTTCTGAAGAAAAGCAAAGATGAATGGGAAAATTTTTTTTAATTTATTCAGTGGACCGGGATAATTATTTAATACTTTATAATTTAACTAACCAATTTTCTTTGTAAGAAATAAAAATAAATAAATAAAAATATTTAAAAAAAATTACAAAATTAGGGGAAAAATGGATAACTTTTTTTTACCCACAACAAAAAAATTACTAATTTTTTTGGGGGGTAAGAAAATACGTTATCTTCTTTGAAAAAGAAATGATGAAAAATTAAAATAGCAAAAAATTTACAAATAAAACCACCGCCACAAATTTTATCATCTACTTTTTGCACGATGTACCTCTTGTACTATGTCTCAGTCGCCCAAAGTATCACTAATATTTGCAAAATTTTATTGTTTTACTATTATTACATAAATTACATTACTGATTTTACAAAAATCCCATTGTAAGCTATAGAATAAAAATAAATTTTTAATTATTACAGTTTTCAAAGAAAAAAAAAGAATAAAGATATTTTTTTTTTTTTTTACCTTTTTCCTTCAAAAAACTATAAAAAAAGTATAGATTCACTACATATCAATTTTCAATATTTTAACTATTTTTTTAATACATCAAAACGATGTTTCCTACCCATCCTGATTAAAACGAACAAGATATTATGAAAAAAATTAGAAATATACTTAAATTTTGTTAATTTAAAATTTCCAATATTATTTTTTTATCTAAAATTTTAAGATAAATTAGTAATTTTTTAATTGAAAATTTTCAGGCAATGTCAACCAAATTGCTAAACAAGTTATATAAAAAAAATTAAGTAAATTTCCCTACTTGAAAAAACAAACAAAAAAAAAATTGTTTTTAAGTAAATTTCCCTAATTAGATCAACGAAAAAAAAAATTTAAATTTTTAGCTACTTTTTTAAAAATAGTTATAATTAATATAAAATTATATCTTTGGATAGAATAAAAAATTAAAGGTAATTAATTTTTATTAATTATCATTTTCGTATTGTTTTTAAAAAAAATCGTTTATATAAAATTTAAATTTTAACTGAATGCTTTAAAACGTAAAAAAAAAAATTTTTTTAAGTTTTGACACGCCCCAAAAAGGGTCGCTAAGTCACCAATGGTGATTTGAAATTTTTTTAAAAAATTAGTTTTAATAAATTTAAATTTTTTATTAATTATAAATAAATTATTGTATTATCATCCACATTAATCCTTTATAAAAAATTTGCTCAATTGAGCGCTTTAAAATGTTTTTTATTAACGATTGAAAATTCCACCAAAAATAAATAAATAAACAAATAAATAAATATATAAATTGTGAGCTAATAGTAGGAATTAAAAAAGAAAACAAAATTCGTAAATGAAAAAAAAACGAAACCAGTTATATTAAATTGTAGATTAAATGCGTTCAATATAAAATAAATTTCAAAACAGAAGCAAATATATTTAACTATTATCAATATTTCGACAAAAATATAAGGGGTTTTTTGAAATTACTTATCATTTTCTTTTTAAAATGATGTTATCTCAAAAATTAGTAATTGTTATAAATTACGCATTAAAAGTAATCGTATGATGAGATCGTATACCAAAAAAATTTTTGACTTTGCTCATGAAGCACCCCCTTTGATTTTCTATAAAGATTTTTTCAGTTTTGGAAAACATTGTAGGGTTTTTAAAAGTTTTACTTTAAGCAGCCCCACTAAATTCTAAAAATATTTTATTTTCAAGTATGAAATGGAGAAAAATTTCTTTATTTATTTAAAATTTGCAATAACCTGTTTTAGAAAACCTTTTTTGGGGAAATTTTTTTTTCTTTAAAAAGGTAATCTTTCCCTCTTTTATCCATATTTTTTGTTTGAAAAAAAATTAAGATCATCTTAAAAACTTAGTTTTATTGGAAAAAAAGAATTCCAATTTTGTATTTTTTTGGTCCTTTCATAGAAAAATAATATATAAAAAAACCCTGTCACAAAAAGATAAATGAAATTTTTTTGACAAAATTATTTATATTAATTTAATAATCCCTTTTTTTTTTTTAATATGTTTTAATATTTTTCCTGTCTTCAAATATTTGCTTAGGGGATGGGGGCAGGACTAAAATTTCGGGTTTAAAAAAAAATGAAACTGTGCATAAATCTATTTTGTCCCTAATTTTTTTTTTAAAACATTTATTTTAGACATTTTTTACCTTTTTTAGCTTTGGATTAAAATGTAATGTCTATAGATTAGTATTTTCTGTTACATTAATACTAAAAATACTGATTAGAGTTGAAATTTTTTATTGCGTTTTTATTTTTCACTAAACATATTTAAATACAAAAAAACTCATAAATACATAAATTTTTTCAGTCTTTTTTACTTTACTTTATTATTTTAACAAGGGAAATTTTAATAAAGGGTATTCTATTCTAGTATATAAACCCCTTTGAACAGGAACCCTTTTTGAACTATTTTACATAAAAATTTTATTACTATTATAGCTAAAATAAATATTCTTTTCCCCCTTTGCACTTCACAAACATTAACTTAATGTGCAGAGGGATTGTCTGATAAATATTTCCCAAAAAAAAAAAAGTTTATGTAAATCCATACTTTTTTTAAATAAATAAAAAGAGAAGTTTTTTTTATATATTTTAAAAATTTTTAAAAATTTTTTAATAAACAAAAAAAATCATTAAATTATTAAATTTTAAATTTTTTTATAAAAAAAATATTGAATACCTTTTTTTAATTATTTATTTTTTTTTTTACTTTCTTTACTGACTGATTTGTTCGTTGCTTCCTTTTTTTACAGTCGGCAGTTTCAAATTAATTTTTTTTTAGATTTTGGGCGAGCACAAAATTTAAAGACGTCACCAAATGCCAATAACAAAAATTTTACCAAAGCAATTCGGGGCACAGAATAATACCAAGAGGATTTTTTAAATTGGTGATGCCTTTTATCAGGAGAGATTGGGCGAGGGATAATACGAAAATACCATTTGATGCGTTTGTTTGTTTTATTAACGTTTCACTAAACCAGCCAACAGGGATAAATTTTTTTAAATTTATACCCTTATTTAATGACCAAGGGAAACCCAAAATAAAGACCTTTAAACTTTCAGAAAGAGGGTCTTTTATGTTGAATCGACTGAGCAAACCCCAAAACGAAAAATAAGTTCCGAGGTTTGTGACATTATCCAAAGACAATAGTTTACTCTCATTTGAACAAATGAAAACTCTGAAAATTGAATTTGAGATATAAGCCCTTATACTTGGTGTGGAATTAAATAGAATAATATATTCACTCAGAATATCTGTGCAAGCTGTGCATTTTTCATTAAAAATAAAGAACATGCTTAATTTGGCGATTTGAACTATTTTTAGCCATTTGTAAAATGGGTTACCAAGATTTCTTAAGAGCTGAAAAGAAAAACGACTATCGCAAGGGTTGACAGAAATATTTTGTCGAAATAATATTGTTATCAAAAAAAAAATTGCCAAATTTGACATGAAACCCCTATACTTTATTTTAACTCTTTTAATCTACAGGATGATCTCGAACAAAATTAGGGCTTATACCTATGATTCGAGGCTTACAGCAACTGCTAGTGATCTCAAAATGACTTTTCAGTTGAATTTTAGACTACTATATATATACTTCAGATATCTGGAGTTTTCTTATAAACACTTTTAATACACACATATAAATATAGATGTATATATGAGGGTTGGGGCATAAGTCATGGCAACTATCTTTTTTCCTGTACATATGTGAACAGATCACAAGTGTATATGTGTCGTGTGGAAGTTCTGCAGGCATAGTGCGTATGCAGAAAAACATATGGCTTTGTGATAGCTAATAGTAGCTCAGCGAGGGCTGTGAAATCAGTCAGTTGGTGAGTGTCGTGCAAGATGGAAGTTACCCGTGTTGAGCAGCGCGCTTATATCAAAATAGACAATCTCTGAAGGAGAAAGGCGATGGAATGTCACAGTGAATTTGTGGAAGCCCTTGGGAATAATGCCTTACCATACCACACAGTAGCGCGTTGAGTTGGAACGTTTCAGCGAGGACGAGTGTCAACCTGTGATCAGCGACGTTCGGGAAGATTCACACATGGTGCGGCAAATGCTGATGCTGATGGTATTCAGCGCCTCCCACATCGTTGACAGTGTATGGGTGTAGGCAGGGGATTAAAATTGAAGGTCTTTTTCAGGGTTTGCCATATCTTCAATTTATGGGGTACTATTTGTCATTCATTATGCCCCAAATGATGGTTTAACATTGCCCTTTTTTATTGCATTTCCTCCCGGGTAATTTTAAATTAGTTGAACGATTTTCACAATTCGTTATCTAAGTAGTTAACATTGTTATTTTCTGTATATGTCATATTATTAACCATGTATATTAATAAAAAAATTGCTATATTTTAATCTATATATATATATATTCTTTCCATACTTTTGCTAAGTGCTATAATTCAGCCATTCCCATGCTTTGAATTTGCATTTGGGTCCAGAATCTGGCAATAACTTGTTTATTGTACTTAGATTTAGCACGGGCTCTGCATTTTTGAATGCAATTTTTAGGTAAGTTACCTTTATCTTGTAATGGATTTAGATATTCTATCCATTATTTTCAATAGGTTTTTGCCCAGTATTATTGAACATAAAGGGGGAAGGTTGGCTGGCCACAAAACATCTTCAATTCACTTTTATATAAATTATTTTTTATATATAAGAGTTGTCCTATGTCAGAAATGTTTATAATACTGTACCATCCATTTTTTAATATATATTTTAAATCTATTATATCTTTATATATATATATATAATTTTCCATATCCTTCCTAAAATCTACCCCTTTTTATTTGATTTCAATTTTTTATCTATTTATTAATTTTCTATATCTTTTAAAATGTTTTTGAATTTTAATTTATTATTTTGTGTGTGTTGTTCATGTGTGTTTTGTGAGGTTTTTGTGTGTGTGTGTGTATATATGTATGTGTGTATGGTTGTGTTTTTTTTTTTTTTGTGTGGTGAGATTATATATATATATATATATGTGTGTGTGTGTGTGTGTGTTTTTAACCTCATTAAAAACCAGTTAGGAAATAAAAATTTAATTTACGAAAATAAAAGTCTAAAAAATCTGCACACTATTCGTTATGTTCATGATAGAAAAGATAGAATGACATATTACGCGAAGAAATAGGAGACAGGGAAGAATAAAAGCCGCATATATCGAGAGAGAGAGTTCAAAATAATTTTCTTGGTTTCATTAAATATTTAAACCAAATAGAGGAACAAATTGAGGCTTTCATCGTTCGATTGACACTTTCCCACGTAAACTACGAAGGAAATAAGACATTTGGGAAGTTCTCTTCTTATTGCCTTGTACGTGAATCAACGTAATAAGAGTGATGAGCTGAAATTCGTTATTCGCAAAAGAATAAATCACTTCAAAGCAAAATATTCTTGAATCAATTAAAAGTATTCTAAAGATAAACTTAAATTAAAAGGATGAACTTGTCAACTTAAATCCCAAATTCCATAGTGTTTTGTTGATACATATGCAGTCATCTAATAATAGCTCAATAATATTATGGTCATTTTACTTCAAAATAACTTGGGAAAGTTGTACGTGTATTATGAGAAAAGTGTTTATATCGCAGTAGAAGCATTTTTATCAAAGGATGGAATTTAATAGTACAGTTGCAAAAAATATTATTGTACCATCATAAAGACAAACGAAAAAATCTCCTTTTTTAAAGCGAGGTTCTCTCTTCACTACAGCATCTCATCACTTCCCAAGAGTTTGCCCTATGTTTAAAATAAAAATATGTTCTTAAAAATCCCTTACTTATTACATAATCACCAATTTATTTCAAATCAAAAGAAGTCACAAATGCCGCATATACAGCCAATAGTGGAAACCCGTTTCCCAAGCATGTAGCAAAACAATAATAAAGATGGCAAAATTTAACATCTTTTGAATTGACTAAGGTTTTATTTATTTGCCGAAATTGATCTACCTTATAATACGTAACAATTAATCGTTTAACTGCAAAAATAAAGTGTTTCAATAAATACAATAATAAAAATGTATTTTGCTCCATAGTCTTGATAAATTTTAATGTATCTCTTGCTTCACGTTGATATCAGAATAAGTGAACAGTAATTAAGTGTAATTTGGAATTTTATACTAAATTTAAGAATATGACCATTTGGCTTCTGCGTACCTTCATATTTTAATCCTCTTTTGAAACATTTCCTTGTATTGATTTTTAGTAGATTTAAATCATTCAAATTATTCGTTTTATGTAGTTTTAAAACAAAACGTTTGTCAAATTAGGAAGACATCCATATGAAATGCAATGCTTATCAAAAAGACTGTTTGACTGTTGAAGACAGTGGTTAAATTTAAAAATACGATGCCGAAAGGTTTTTAAATTCTAATTAATTGAAAAAAATAAAATTTTTCCTCATGAAAAATGGTTTTAATTGCAGACAGTTTCAATCTAAGGGTAAAAATTATGTATTTTTGAAAATAAGATGCAAGATCTGAAAACTATAACATGACCAAATAAGCTTTATTACTTTGATGCGTATATTGCAATGTTGCATATTTAAAAGGTAATATAAAAATCTGTATATACTTTTCAATTCTGTTTATTTTATCACAATATGCACCATTTGCTTCAATACACCTTTCCCAACGAGATTTTAAAACATAAATATCTGTCTTAAAGTTATTCTGTTTTTTAAAATCAATTAACTCTGATATGGAATTTTTCAGAATGCAATCATTTTCATACTGTGCAGCTTGAAAAATCGTTCTAAATACTTAAAAAAAATAAAGTGTAGATTGGAGAAAAATCCAGTGAATAAGCTGGAGCTTCAAGATTTCATATTTTAATTCATTGTAATTTCTATTGTTTTGTGCGGCATAAGTGGCCGAGCGTTGTGAGAGAAGTATTGAGCCACACTGATTAAAAAGTGATAAGGGGCATAATTTTCAATTTTACATGCACTTTATCATTGTACCGACAGTATAATAGATGCAATGAGATTTCCTCTCATCAATGTTTTCAAAGTATTATTTCTTACATATGTTTTGGGTCTTCCACGAAGTTTATTTTCCAGAGAAAAATTACCAAATCGAAATGTTACAAACAAACGCTGCTGTTTTCAATCGTTAACAGTATTCTTCCCAAATGCGTGAATTATACTGCGTGCAGCTTTTGTAGCAAAATGTTACCAAGTTTATATTCATATCGAAAAATTACATGAATGTCGTTTGAATTCATATTCTTTTGAAATTCAAAATAAATAACAAAATGGAACATTTTTGAGAAAAACCTTTATTGTTAAAATGACTCTGGAAATGGACAATACGACTACATACGAGGTTATGCCAAAAACAAAAGCATAACAAAAACAGGGAGATTAACATTAACGCATAAAGAAAATCCGACATTTCATTGCGTTTACCTAATAATTTTCTTAGTTTTAAAAGATAGAACTCTGTACTCTTCCACGAAGCTTATTTTCCAGAGAAAAATCACCAAATCGAAATGTTCCTTGTTGAAACCTTCATTGTTTACATTTTAGTGTCTTAATTTAAAAGAAATTTCTAACAATCAGCAAGCTCGTGTAAAAATTTCTTTACAAAAACTAATTAATTTTCTTAGAGATTCACACTTATTGCTAAAAACAGAAAACGTTTACTCTCATGTAACTCATATATACCAATAAATTTATTTAAAATGTCAAAATTGAAGCAAATGTTGATCAAAGAATCAAATAATTTCTAACAATTTAATACAATGTTTCGTTCTGAAGGTATATTAAAAATATAAAATTCAAATATCAATTCACAATTTTTTCTAAACGTTTGCACGACAATTCAAACATATTAAATGTTAAAAAGACATTATATTTCATTTCTGTGTGAAATACATTTAAAAAACGCTGAAGCAAACAGTCTCTTAGGCAAAATTTTAATTCCTTGAAAAAATGAACATTTGATCCGTGATTGGTAAAATAAAGGAATTACTGAGAAATGAAGCTGCGATTCTGTGGAAGTATTATTCAAACATTACTCGATTTTATTTGTTTACTATTCATTTCCAATAATTGGCCTAAGCTTCATCGAATGGATTTCTTGAAATGTACAACAAAACATTTGTTTAATGTTAAAATAAATTTATTAAAAATGTTCAAAAAATGTGTTATTTTATTCTTTGTATGCAATGGTACTTACGTATTATCCAACCGTACTGGAGATATTACATGAAACCAGGCACTAGGTTGCCAATTAAGCACTTACGTTACATGCGAAATTGGAGTCGCCAATTCGGCGAGTTATCTTGAACGTGGCATTGTTTCGATAGTACGTAAACTCCTACGTAATTTTTATGTTTTTCATTATTTGCTTTATATTTGACGCAATAGCGAGATATGTATATGTGTTCTATGTCACATAAACATAAAAACACTAATTAATTTTAATTTTAAACGGATTAAAAAATTTCCAAGAGCAGTTAGAGTTTACTAGGAAAAATTTGATTTTAAAGTATCAAAGGAAAAGACCATTTTATTTAAAATCATAACAGAGAGGAAAAGGAAACATCTGATCACAAAAAGAAAAGGAAGACATCATGATAAATTAATATTGCTCCTCCATCTATTGATGTAGCTACAGGAAAGCGCTCTTTAAGGCTTGTCTGCTTTGAGAGCCATCTTAATCTTATTCCGGCATCGCAATCCCAGAAGATCCCTCGACGACATGATTACGTCATCAAGAGCAGTCCAACAGGCGGTCGTAAATAAAGAATCCTGGCCTGTGGGATTTTGGTGAAACTCATTTATTCTGAAGAAAGGAAAAGAATAAAAGAATAAAAGCATTCCTTTTCGAATGATACAACATCCATGGATGAAATGCATTGCTACTTTATTTACCGTGGCTAAATAGTGAGTTATCGATTTAATGCTCCTTTATCGATATTTTCACAAGCTGTTAGTTTATTTCCTTCGTTTAACTATTAAGTAATATTGAATTTTATATTGAACTTCATAAAATATCCAATAATTTTTATAGCATATTGTTACGAATTTTGAATATTTGTGCTTAATTTTATCTATATATCTTAAAGTAGTGAAAATAATTTAAATTTGCATGTTTATTAAGTTAATATTACTTTCTGTTGCATTTATTTTTTATGATAAAAACTGTAATATTCGCAAGCAACATCCTCCCATGCATTCATTATAAAAGCGTTTCAATAGGAATTTAGAAAGATATTAGTGATATAGTCAAGTTGGCATTTTTGTCGACTTGGCAACCATATGAATGATTCTCAAAATTTCTAGAGAAGTCTGATATCATGATCTATGAAATGTGGAATTTTTGAGAAAGCAGAGGAAGGTAGCCGCGTAGACTATAAATACAGGTTGCTTGCCGAAACTGAGTTAATTTGACTTCAGTTATTGAAGTGTTCACTAGTTGCGATTGAGTGGTTGCTTGCGAATAGCTTTTACCATTACGAAACTATTTTTAAGTACTGATAGTTGTGTGTGATGTCTGCAGAAGGTGGGAGAACCTTCTAGAACTTTCCGTTTGAGTTTATTACTGATAACCTGCATTTTAAGGATTTTTTCGGCAATAAATTTCCTCGCTATTGAAGAACTGTTTTGTTCTTTGGGACTGATAACATAAAATCTACGCAACAGTATTTTGGTTTAAGTCATCAAAATATATTCTAAGTGAAAAAATAATTAATATATTAGACATAAAATAATTTTAAAATTCTCTATTTTTAAAAAAAATAAACACAGTCATTATTTTTTCTAATTCAGAGTACCAAAACATTTAATTTTTTTTACTAAAATTTTTCAAATCCAAATTGTTACCAAGAGAGACAAGTACCTTTTAAACGCGAGATTTATAATTCTTTTTAAAAAAAATTTATATTGTTATCATTATTTGAATGGTGATAAAGATCATAGAAAAATCCCTTTTTAGATTTGAGTACAACGTATTAGGCAGCTCTTTTTAGATCCTAACTGGGTTTTCTTGGCTTACAATTTACATGAGCTACATAATGAAAATCGATGATAGTTAAAAATTTAAATTGAGAAATTTATGCAAATAACCATCCAAGTATTTACTTACTTAAAAGTCATATAACGTCTTGGAATCTCTATATTTTCAACATTCAGTTTACATAATTTCGCTCCGTGCATCTTAGCTTTTTATTTGACAAACAGAAGCACCATGATTCCAATTATTTTATAAAACCTAGAATCAAATGAGCGTGTCATAATAAAGTAAAACAGAGCCTTGAAATGATATTTATTTCTAGAAGTTCTAATACAAGCAATTTGCAAATTCATCGTTATCAGAAAATTTCTAGTTTTTGTTCATACAAAGCAGAAATTAAAAATTCTGCAGTTAACGTTGCTTTACTGACATTCGAAATCTAATTACAGCTCAATTCGTATTTTTGAACAAAAGCCAAATGTAACCAGATCAATGCTTGAGATGATATCGCACTCTGCTAAGAACTTTGTAAAAAGCATGAATGACTCCGTTGTTCTTACTTAGAAAACTTGCCATACCTGCTTTTGTTGCACACAGCAAACTGAAAACTTGCAACATAGTTTGAGTTCTTACTATTGGTTAGATTGATCGATTCTTTTTTTTATTAATATCACACTTCGAAACGACAGGACCGCTATTGACTAGGGAACTGTAATTTTTGAACCACGTCAAAAGGGGGCGGGGGAAAAACCGAAATTGCCCCCCCACTTCAAAAAATTTACATATCCCCAACCTGAGAACATGATGAGGGCTTGCTTGTTTGGGTTTGACATTGCTTGTATGGGTGTTTCCTGGAGGCATTTGATGATAGGAGAAGATTTTCGAACTACTTGTCCAATGTATTTTAAGGTTTAGGCTTTCCAAACAGGGGATAAGAAACAAACAAAAAAAGATCATCGGGAATTTGCCAAAACGTTGGTCCACTCCCCATATGCCAAATCTTTACTGATATCAAGGTCAACAGCA
Source organism: Trichonephila inaurata madagascariensis (assembly GCA_019973955.1). Classification (NCBI taxonomy): domain Eukaryota; kingdom Metazoa; phylum Arthropoda; class Arachnida; order Araneae; family Nephilidae; genus Trichonephila; species Trichonephila inaurata. Next base: position 17,676 of record BMAV01004624.1, on the reverse strand, counting down.
TCAACGTTGACCATGAACTCGTAATTATGGCCACCTAGCTACTCCCCAGGCCACTAATATTTGTCAAAATTTGGTTCTTTGAGCAATGAATTCATAAAAATTAGACGAAGATAATCTTCTGCACTCTTAAAGTTAACTTTTATTATTATTATTATTAAAACTTTGTTTTTATGTTAAAGGTAAAAATTTTGTTTTAGCTCTTACACTAACGCCTTAAAATGTTAAAAGCGTTCAAATTTATGAATGTTGATTCCATTATGAATAACATTTTGTGCTTAAATAGAAAAAATAGAAAATTTCAGTCTATTTTCCATTTCACTTTGTGTTTCCTTTTTTTATTTTAAAAATAATGGATAAAAATAAGCAGAAAGAAGGGTAGTAAAAATAATGTTATTTAAAATAAATATTTTCTGTTTGAAAAATTTTTCCCCCCTAAAAAACCCCTATTAAACTTTTTATTTCTTCCCTTTTCTTTTTCCTGCCAGCAATAATCTCAACTAAATTTTATAGTTATTATTCTAACACAAATACTGCCATTTAGGTATCTAACTTTTGTAACGTTAAACAAGGATAGGGGTGGAAGGGATTGAGATGTCCCAATCCTTTAAAATGTGAGTGAAACCTTTTCGTCTACAACCCAGAGAAATGCCATAAAAAAAATCCTCATTTTTTTTCACTCCTTATTTTTATAAAGAATACTATATTAGAACGAAAGTTTTATCTACATTTCAGTTTTTATCGTTTTGGGGGAAAAAAGAAAAAATTTTAAAAATTTTCACAAATAGGAAATTTAAAAAAATTTTTTTACCAAAAAAAAAACGTTTTTATTTAGGAAACTTTTTTTAAAAAAATTTTTTCTTAAAAAAAAATAAAAATTTTTCAATATATTTAAAGTCATCATATTCTATCCTATTTGGAACAGTATTTTTCATATAAGGATTATTCGCAAAAAGAATAGGCAAGTTAAAAATGGGTTTTTTTTAAAGTAAAAAAAATTTTTTAATTTTTTTAGAATTTCAATTCAAAAAAATTTAAAATTAATAGAACTCAATAATATACATTTGCTAAACGGGGTGTTTCCCCTTTAAATTTTTGAACTAAAAAATCCTTTTTATATCTGACTTGGGAATAAAAAAAAGGGAAAAAAGATTTTTTTCAAAATTTCCATCTTTTAAAAATTTGTCTTATCTTTTTTTGGGAAAAAGACCATTCAAAATATTGTTAAGATTTAATTTTTTATCAATAAAATAATTCCAAAAAGAAAACCCTTTTTTTTCAAAATCTTCTATTTTTTAAAAAAATGTTTCTAAAATAAAAAATTTGCGTGTGTGTGTGTGTGTGCTTATATAAAGTAAAACAAAAGATTCTCCAGAGAGTCTGAACTGGGTTTTTTTAAAAAATTCCCATTCTTTTCAAGTTACAACCAATTGAAATAATTATCCGTTTTTTCTTAAAATTTTTTTTCCTCTTTGTTGTAAAATGGATAAACCCCTTCTAAGTTATATATTTCTTTAGTTCAGCCTCTGTACGAGGTCTGAGCATATACAAGCAAAATATTATTATAATGAAGCAAGCACTTTTCAAAAAGGAGAATATTTTAAAATGGTCTTTCATGCCCATTTTGTAAAAAATATTTCTTAATATTTTTTTGAAATAATATTTTTAAAACAAAATACTTTTTTCTAATTTAAATGACACTAAATATCATAAATATTATCCATGTATATGCTTTTACAAAATCACGGTACCGAACGTAGTCGAATACCTTAACAATGGTTTCCTCAACATTCTATTCCGCGTCAACTGAACACTTCTAAAAACTTTTATAAACTTTTCCATCCCTTTATTTGAAAGACTATTACAATTTTGCTCTCCGGTAAAGACTTCTTTTGTATCTTCTTCATTTATTTTCGATTATCATTCACTGAAATTTTCATACAAATTTTGTTATTATTTGAAAAATTTGCACTGTTTAAACGAAACACTAAATATTTTATTAAACCAACATTTAAAAAGCTGCTTATCACAAAACCCTAATGACAGTAAAATCATCGACTCCCCAGTTTTATCATTTTAGTAGTATTACAAATATTAGTGAGTTACGATATTCGATAAAAATGTCTAAACCTAAAAATAAATAGTCAAGAAAAAGTAAAGACCCATTAATATACACTGAGAAACTAAATTATTATAACCATTAGCCGCTTTTTTAAATTTGGGGGCCCCCCGGGGAGGCGGGGGAATCCTGCTGGGGGGGCGGGCATATCGAAAATTCGAAAATAAAAGGTTTAAAAAAATTTCAAATTTACTGAAAAAATCAAAACAAAATACATTCTGACCAGCAAAAATAAAATACATATTTTTTACTTGTATAATATACTTATAAATGATCATTATTTTGCAAAGTTTTGATAATTAATTTATAATACTAAGTTAGGGAAAAAGATTAATAATTTTAGTGACTCCCCAAGGGCTTTTCATATACAAAATTATATACAAATTTTAAAACTTATCTTGATAAATTTTTACGGATTACAATTAAAGTTGTATTTTAGCTTTTCGTCATGGTAAAATTATTACTGAATCAATTCATTGTTATCGTATGGAGGGGGGACGATGAAAATTATGACGAAAATTGGGGCCAAAAAATTTAAAAAATTTGAGAAGCACTGCACTAGCTACTTATAAAAGGTCGCAAAATTCAAGTTGTTGCGTGAAGGGGGGATAGCTTTTAACCCCTTTTCAGACCGGGGAAAATCATTTCCTATCAACATGAACTTACAAAATACACCTATGAGAAGAACAAAACTCATTTTTACTTTTGGGGATTAAACGACGGGAAGACTAACCCCCCTTCAGTTTTTGGGCCCCCCATAACCCACATTTATCGAAATCGGACACAAGAAGATGGTACTAAAGAAGATGTATCTTGTACAAAAGCTGCCTCTGTATATAACGCTTCAGACAAAGAAAAGGAACATACCACATAAGAAGTAGATCTGTAAAATGATGGCATCGTATCTTTTATTTTCTTATTGACTTTTCCATCGTAAATAGTTTCATATTGTGGCAAGTGAACAGAAGAAACAGAAGTTTAGATCAGCTAGAATTCCGTATAGCATTAGCTCGTCAGCTAATAGACGCATATTCCTCAAGAAAAATGAAGGACGTCCTGCTAGCTTCCAAGCAAAGAAGTGTGCTCTTAGTCAGTGTGTGGGAAATCATATGCCAAAGATGGTTTATAACTATAGACGATGTAGAAAATATAGCGGAAAGAACCAAAACAGAGGACCCGCTATATGTGTGCGGAATGTCATTTCCTTACCCATTGCAGTATACTTCTAATTTTTCATGGCAAATAATCACCATTAAATTTAATTTTCCATAAGACGGAGAATAGTTCCTTGGGAAGTATTCTTGCCCTGAAATTTAAATGTAAACATAAAATTCAGCAATATAAAATATATTTCCTTAAATGATACTGTTTGATTGTTAATAAAACACAAAAAACTGCGAGAAATTCAAAAGAGAAACAAATGGCCCACGAAAGGGTTAAAAGAAAATGAAGGAACACTGAAGCATCAATTGCACTGAGTTGCTTCTGAAGGAATGGGGGATCATGTGATTTAACTGAGTTAGAAAAAGGAATAATTGGGCGCTTGACAAGTCGGAACCAGTATCCACAAAACAACTGTACTTGTAAACTTTTCGAGAGCATCAGTTATTAATGTATTCATAAAGTGGATTAACAAGCAAAAAATAGCGTCATAACGTCAGGTTTGTGGCTGTCACGGGCTACTGAAGGCTTGCTCGGAAAGGAGAATTGCGAAAGTTTTCTAGTCCAACAGAAGAGCAACTGTAGATCCAATTGTACGAAATCTTAATCAAGGAGTTTCTGCGAACGTCTCTGCATGAACTGTGTTTGCCACACATTACACCATATAGGCCTTCGTAGCCGATAACCTGTTTGGGTCTCTGTACTGTCAGCCTTGAACAAGAAAGACTACTTCGCAAAGGAGCGCAAGGATTGAACAGCATACGATTGGAAAAGGTTTATTTGAACTGATGAATCACGTTGTCAACTACAAAACGCAGATTACAGGATGCGAAATCGGTTAAAACACATTTAAACCATCAACTCTAACTACATTGTCACAAATCTTCAAGCTGGTGGAGGTAATATTATAATTTGGAGGATATTTTTTTCTTGGCACTGCAAGGGTTTTTTGATTCATGTGGAAGACCGTCTGAATGTCCAAAGGTATTTAAATGTTATTGCACATTAAGTACATCCTCTTATGATAATAGTATACCCTTAAAAGATAGAAACTTCAACAGGATAATGTTCCTTATCTTATAGCTGGAATTATTCTCAGTTGGTTCGAAGACCATAACAGAGATTTAACCTTTCTTATTTGAATTGCACAATCATCAGATCTGAATCCAAAAGAGAATTTTTTAGATGAGATTGAATATGACAACAGGCAGCTGAATTCAGTACCATTTGATTTGAAGGCATTGGAAAAGTGCAATTCATCGAATATTGTTTTAGATTCCTAATACCACCTACCAACATCTCATAGAATCCATGCCTTATATATATATATATATATATATATATATATATATATATATATATATATATATATATATATAATGTGTCCAAAAATTATTGGTCCCTTGTTTTATTTTTTTTAATTTCCTAGTGTAATGTAAGTTAAACTTACTGCTCCAAAATACTTCAAGCATTTACTGAAATGCCCACAGTTTTCATAAGCAAATAGTTTCAAGAGAACACCTACAAAACAACAGAAGGCATTTTTTGCAGTGGAATACGAAAGCAATGATTGTTTACATAGTTCAACTAGAATTCGAGGAAAATTTGGCATCGATCCACCTGACAAGAGCTCCATTTAGCTTGACTTGCTCCAACTTTTACCGACAAAAGGTCAATTCAAAGGCAAAAGCACTGACCTTCCTTTGCAATAAGAGAAAACAATGGATAAAGTTCGGCTGTCAGTCCAACATAGTTTCACGAATTCAGAAAAGTAGTAGTGAGTTATATAGTCTAATATCATATCGGGGAGACAATAACTTTTTTGTGAAGTGTACATTTTCTTAGGATACACTGTATATGCAATAACAATATTATCATTCCACCTTACTTATTGTTAATCAAAGATGCTTAATTAAGGGTATCGCTTACTATTAGTATATATAGCATTTTTGAAATTTTTTTCTCGTTGCAATAAATTAACATTTTACGAATGTTACATTTGGCAAGTTATTTCCCTCACACTTTTACAAAGATCTTATTCAATGAAAACAACAATCGTTTCCTTAAATATTGTTAAGAAATATAACTTTTCTTATAATTTTCCTTAAACAGTCTATTCATATATCAATGTATCCATTTATTATCTCATTATTAACACATAATTAATATATTGTTACGTAGATCCGAGGGTTCGGGAATTTTATGCAAAACAATCACAAAGAAAATAAACAGTTCTTAAGAGCGATGCGAATTTATTATCAAAAATCCAATCCTTTAAATACAGGATTCAGCAGCAATATTCACAGGGTAAATATCCGAAGGTCTTCACACCTTCAACAGTAATCAAACACAATAATCAGTGTTTAAAAATACACGTAAGTAAAGATTATTCACAAGCACAGCCGAGCTAATCGCTAGTCAAAACAATCCTCACTACTCGCTGGTTTAATCCAGACTGATCGCCGAACTGGCGAGCATCTTTATTTATAAGCGCGACAGAAACTTCCAGAAATATATAACCGCTCGTGACATTAGTGGAGAGATCCACTACTTTCTAGAAGATTCCAGAGGGTTCCGAACTCGCCAAAATGGTCACCAAAGTCGCCAAATTGGCCGCCAACTTGGTCGCCGAAAATGATGCCAACTTGGCTCTATCACCAAGATTTCACCAAGTTCTAATTGAATCGCCATTATAACGTAAAGGGCGGCATAGCTTGTGAGTAGCACAATTTTAACATGAAATAAATATAACATAGAGTAATATAAATGCATCAAACACTTAAATACAAATTATTTACACTATTTATATAAAATTCGTAACAATATACATTCACTACCCTATTTATTATTATCAATGTGTTCATTTATTATAATAATCAATGTATCCTTTTATATCACATTTATATTCATATAATATATGTATTCATGATTGCTGTTATTCCATTGTTATTTTATCTTACGTATATATGCCTATTTTTCTCATTCACAATAAAAGGTTTTCATGAAAGAAAGAAGCTCATAAGAAAGATTTCTGGAATATTATATTACAAACAAATAGGTCCCTGAAACAAAAATTTAAGAACCTATGCTCAACATTCAGATTTATAATACAAACTTTTCTTTATTTAAATTTGTTTCCATAAAAAGGTATTTCCTACTCAGGTTTATTTATCATCTCAATTGACTGTTGCCTTTATAAAGCTCAAAAACTCTCACAACCACAATTTGCATTTCTTTTCGTTTGTAAGAATGTTTCATAACAAGGAAAGAAACACTAGGACCTTTTACCTGAAACGTGCCAAAGCACTGTTTCCAGAAAAGTTCATCCACGACATGTGGCGACCATTTGCATGTAAATTGTCTCTGATATCATGAAAAGTTACATTCTATTTCAAGAGTAAGTTGCTGCTCTCCGCAGACTATTTGTAATAACGACCTTCTTCCAAGAATAAATAAGCCCACTTTTAGGCATTTTACTTATTTTTTTTTAAAAAATACTGGACCCGAAACGAACATTTTTTTCGTTATTGTAATTACAGAACTTCAAAACATAGATTTTGGATTGCAACTTAAGACCTTTGCGTGCAGTTTTGTAAAAATATTTTTTGCAAAAAGTTAGATACGTTTGTAAATAATAATTAAATTGAGGGCAATAGGGAGTGAGAGTGAATATTGAGATAGCACTATTCCGCTGCTCAGAGGCTTTTAGTGACGGATCTCGTAATTTTAAACCATGGTCAAGTGACGATGATAATACCTGAGCAGATAACCCCTCTCATAACTTCCACATCAACCGGAGGACATTTGAGCCTCGAGATGTTTAACGTGCATCAGCCCCCTCTGTACAGCGAGTTTTCAGGGGTAGCCATCCCAACTACGAGTCTGTTACTTTGAAAAACTACGCTACCGTGGCCACTAAATTGAGGGGGAAATAAATGATTGGACGATCATAAATGGTTAGCAAGCAGTATTGGATTTCAAATAATGTGAGCAGATCATTAAATAATTATATATGTATTTAACTTTCTTAAGATTTATTATCTTTAATAAATTGTATTATATCAATGCAAGCAATTTTTTTCCTGTGTAGCATTACTATTTAAGTATAAAATAAGTAATATAAAAAAAATTTTAAGTTCATTCCTACTTAGATCAACAAAGAAAAATTTTATTTTAGCTACTTTTTATTAAATAGTTACAATTAATATAAATATGTATATACATAGGACAGAGTCACAACATTAAGTGGTAATTAATTTTTATTAATCATCATTAAAGTATCGTATTGTCATCCAAAACAATCGTGTATATAAATTTCAGTTCAACTGAATACTTTAACACGTGAGAAAAAAACCTTTTCAAGTTTTGACACAAGTCGCCAAAAGGGTCACTAAGTCGCCAAGTATGATGCCAACGTGGTTGTATTTGTAATTCTTTAAATAATTAGTTTTAATCAATTAATTGTTATTAATTATTTTTATATCATTATATTGTCCCCAATATAAATTTCAGTTCAACTGAATACTTTAACACGTGAGAAAAAACCTTTTCATGTTTTGACACAAGTCGCCAAAAGGGTCGCTAAGTAGCCAAAAAGGATGCCAACGTGGTTATATTTGTAATTCTTTAAATAATTAGTTTTAATCAATTAAAATTTTTGTTAATTATTATTATATTATTGTATTGTCATTCAAAATATTTCTGTATATAAAATTTCAGCTCAATTGAGCGCTTTAAAATATATTTTATTAACGATTGAAAATTCCACCAAGTTAAATAAATATATAAATAAATACATATATAGAGATTGTGAGTTAATAGTAGGAATTGAATAAATCAATATTATAAAAATTAAGTTTGTTATGAAGAGTCTTCGTGTCAATGAAGTGTCTGGAAAACAGAAACAATTTGAATGCAACTCATTCCATTTATTTAGAAATTGAACCGAAAAAAATCTTAACAATACAAATCTACCTCTTTAATGTAAATATTTGCACTCTATTCTCTCATATTAAGTAAACAATCTTAAAAGACTATGTTTTGTGTTATCTAATATTATGATTAAAACAATGTGTTTAAATAAAGTATATATCAAAAATAAACTTATAAAATATACGCAACTTGTAAACAATTTTCTTTATATTCCATATCTTTATTTATTGTAAGTAATATTTAAATACGATATTGAGTGAAACAAGAGCACAAATGATTTCTCTCCTTAGCAATTTGTAACAATTCTTAAGGATTAAATAAACGTTGTTTCTAGTTGCAATTAATTCTGTTGATTTTTAACAACATTCTGGAGATTTTCCAGGAATCACAGGTGGTAAAAAATTCTTCAAGAATATGCCCTTTTGTTATTTCTTCACTCAATGTACATTTTGTTATTCGTCTTTATTAATTTTTATGATTTTTTTTTCACTTTTCTATTCTAGAGATTTTACCAACATATATCCTTGTTGTTGCACTATTTCTAGTTGTTGTTTAATTCAATAACATTGCATTTGAAACCATCACTGTGTTTGCTTCATTTGGCAGGACCCATATACTACTATAAGAAATGTACTAGTAGAATTTTCTATTTACTTTACTACAATTTACTACTAGAAGGAATGTACTACTAAAATTTACTTTACTACAATTTACTACTAGAAAGAATGTACTACTAAAATTTACTTTACTACAATTTACTACTAGAAGGAATGTACTACGAGAATTTACTATATTTACTTTACTACAATTTAATACTAGAAGGAATTTACTACTAGAATTTATCATTTACTTTACTACAATTTACTACTAGAATGAATCTATTACTAGAACTTATTATAATTACTTTACTGCAATTTACTACTAGAAGGAATGTACTACCAGAATTTACTATTTATTTTATTACAATTTACTACAAGAAGGAATGTAATACTAGAATTTGCTATTTTATTTACTACAATTTACTACTAAAAGGAATATACTACTAGAATTTACTATTTACTTTATTGCAATTTACTACAAGAAGGAATGTAGTACTAGAACTTATTATATTTACTTTACTACAATGTACTACTAGAAGGAATGTATACTACTAGAATATACTATATATATATATTTACTTTACTATAATTTACTACTAGAGGGATTGTACTACTGGAATATACTATATATTTACTTTACTACAATTTATTACTAGAAGGAATGTACTACTATAACTTATTTACTTTGCTACAATTTACTACTAGAAGGAATGTACTGCTGGAACTTACTTTTTACTTTGCTACAATTTATTACTAGAAGGAATGTAATACTAGAACTTATAATTTACTTTACTATAATTTACTGCTAGAAGGAATGTACTACGAGAATTCACTATTTACTTTACTACAATTTAATACTAGAAGGAATTCTAGAATTTACCATTTACTTTACTACAATTTACTACTAGAAGGAATGTGCAACTAGAATTTACTATATATTTACTTTACTACAATTTATTACTAGAAAGAATACTAGATTAAGTGCATTTCAACAAAAGCAAATCTGATTCCTTAAATCCTTCGATATTCATTTCAAAATCATGCCTTCAAATGACTAAAGAAGGAAAAAGTATCTGACACCTGATTCTGCAGAAGCATTCTTGCCGGAAGTGCGTTCTTACTCCAAATTATGTCTCGAAAATTTTTGTGCACATCTGGATTGAATACAACCCATCCTGTTTTCATAATTGTTATCTACCTTGTCAAAAAACCTCTACATATATATTGTTTACCTTATCGTTTGTCAATTCAGTATACCATTGTTCGAAAGCTGAGGGGAATCCTTTGAATGAATGTCTTTAGTCTATATTGTAATTTTTGGGGCTTCTTCGTGTGTTCATTATGCGAAGAACAATGTAAAAATAAAAAATGTTTTTTGAAGTTATAGGAATACACAGAATATAGATAACGTATTGATTTTTGACTTAAATTTCGAATCTCAGAGTGTTAATCAAGAAATTTAAACAGGTTTATTTAAAGTTTTTATTGAAACTGAAAAATAAAATAAATAAATTTCTAATTTATCTCTTCGGGGATGGAATACTTATTTTTAAAAATTTAAGCAAACAAAAAAAAAAAAACATGTTACAATTTATTCTGAACAACTTTTAGAACTCTGCGTTTCTTAAAATAGATCACAAAAAAAAATACCAAAGAAAATAAAAGGTATAGCAGACAAAGCAAAATGGATACTTTTTATTCTTTATTTTTAAATTTAAACTAATTACCGTTCAGCAGCCAATGTTAGTAACACATCATTAAAGAATATTTTAACTTCTTAAAAACAAAGATAGCTAGTATTTTTTGTCTTTCTTTAGCTTTTTACTTTCGAGTAATTGAACTTTATTCTATGATGGAACTATCTTGAAGATTTATTCTCAACTAAAAATAGCCAAAAAAGAGAAAAACTTTAAAAACTCCATACTAATAAGAAGTCTAAATAAATTTTTTCTGTCACGTCTTTCCTCACTTTCAGAGTAGTGAGTTTTAAAAACAGGAGGAAATAAAAAAAAAATTTCTTTTCGAGCCGATTTCTTTCTGATAAAAGAAATACTTAGTATTTTAAGTAATGTGAATATTTCCCAAGTACTTTATTTTAAAAAAGAAGAGAAAAACACAGTAAAACTTTTTTCTTGTCAAAATGTTAAAATAAATTAATACGTAAGTTGTTTCTTTCAAAAAATTTCTAGTTAATTGTGTAAAATGCCTTACTTTTATAACACTCTTATGACTGCAGTTTCAAAACCTTAATGCTGCTTACCATCTCCAAATAGAATGCACTGATTTGTTTTGTTTTGTGTTTTATTTAAAATATTAATCTAAAATTAAGTATTATAAAAAAAGTCAATTCCTACTTAGGTCAACAAAGAAAAATTTTATTGTAACTACTTTTTATTAAATAATTACTATTAATATAATTATGTATATAATGTCAAAATCATAATATTAAGTGGCAAAACACCTTGTAAGTTTAAAAATTTTAAACCACATTAAATCTATAATTACATTTTTTAATAAAAGTTGAATGTAATAAGTAATAATTTATCTTAAAACCAGTGTAAAAAGAATGCTAACGTCTAACTAGCATATGATTATTCAGGTTAAGTTAAATCTTCATCACAAATTTAAAAAAAGGTGTTTTATCTATTGGTGCTGCCCTCTAGAGGAATAATATCGACAGAAATATATCTCTCAAACTATAATTAATTGATTTAATTTAATTAATGAAATAATATTTGAAAAGCTGAATTAACATCAAGTGTCATCCACTAAAAGTTTTAAAAAATGTATTTGATCTTGAGTGGATGAATTAAAATTATTTTATTAGATTGAAAATTTGAACAAAATATATATAAAAAGATATAGGGAGAGTGTGAACTTATAACAGGAATTGAAAAAGAGCCAACAAAATGTTTGTGTGTTAACTTCACGATAACAGCGATGATTTTCGGACAGACCATTGGGTGTAAATCAAAATAAGTAACTGCAATTTCGAATAGTTATGCCTAAATTCTTCACCATTTCGAAAAAACAATTTTTTATTCTAGTTAATAACAGTTTTGGATTTGTGTTCATCACACATACACACACAAAATACGTTCTAAGTGCTAAGATTTTCCTTACTCTGTTATATGTAGCTACCACATCAAATTCATCGTCCATGACGAGACAGTCTAGAATGAGTCAAGGCCTTCTGAACCAGACATTTTCAACCACCTCTACTTGTAGCCAAACTCCTCAATTCATATATAAGGTTTTAAAGACCAAATAATCCCTTCTCTACCTCATCTATCCATCAAAGTCTGTCTCTTACTTCTTCTAATGTAATGTGGGCTACCCTACAAAATGTTCCTCCATTAACTTCGTAACAGAGATAATTTCCGAACAGACCTTTGGGTGTAAATCAAAATAATTAACTGCAATTTCGAACTGTTATGCTTAAAATTTACACTATTATTTTATCCTAGTTCATAATAGTTTTTTAATTTATGTTCATCAAAATACGTTCTAAATGCAAGCATCTTCCTTGCTCTCTTATATATAATTACTCCATCAAATTCATCGTCCATAAGGGACGTCCAGGATCCTTTTCTATGGCATTCACTCATCGAAGTCTGTCTTCGACTTGTTCTAATGTTATATGGGCTGATCGAAAATATATTTTTGTAGAATATTACTATTATTCACAAATAGAGATACCATATGAAGTTCAATTGAGGAGGTTTTTTTAATTTTGGGAACAGTATTACTTTTAAACCCTTTCCACATCAAAAAAAAAATTTTTAAAAACAGTTAATTTTCGGGAAACAAATTTTTAAGGCGTGCATCATAAAGTCAAAAAATGATTAAAAAAAATTTTAACAAGAAATAAAAAAAATATTTTTGTCAATTACTATTTTAGATCAGAAAAGAAAAATTTTTTGGGAGCTATTTTTTTTATTAAATATTTTAAAATTTATAAATATGTATATAGATGACAAAAATCACAACATTAAGTGGAAATTTTAATTTTTTATTCAATATCTTTAAAAAGGTATCGTATTGTCACCCCAAAAACAATCGTATATATAAAATTTCAGTTCAACTGAATACTTTAACACATAAAAAAAAAAAGGGGTCGCTAAGCCCCAAAAAAATGATGCCAACGTGGTTTTATTTTAAATTTTTAAAAGGGTATCCGACTACATTGGGAACCGTGATTTTCAAAAGCGTATAAATGGATAATATTTATGAAATTTAGTGTCACTTAGATTAGAATACATGTATAAAATTTTTTTTAAGGACATTATGAAAAAAAGAATTTTTTTAAAATTTTAATGTTTTTGGAAAAAAAATAACTTAGAAAAACCCTTTTTTTCCAAATTTTTCCCCTTTTTGTAAAAATGCTTCTATTTATTAATATTTTGCCTGTATATAGCTCAGCCCCCCGTACAGAGGCTCAACTAAAATTTTTTGAAACGCATAATTTGGGAAGAGGTTTTTATCCATGTTTTACGAAAACAAAAAGGGAGAAATTTTGAAAATACGCCGATAATTTTTTTTCAAATGGTTGTAACTCTAAAAAATAATTTGAATTTTTCAAACATCATATTGAGCCTCTGTACAAGATCTAAAACTTATAAGGCAAAAATATTAATACAATAAACCCATTTTTAAAGGAGAACTTTTGGGAAAAAATTATTCAAAAGTTTTTTTTCCAAAATAGATTTTAAAAAATTTTTTTTGTCATAATGCCCTTTAAAATAAAAATTTTTCTAAAATGAACTAAATATCATGAAAATTATTCATTTATGTCCCATTTAAAATCATGGTTCCGAACGAAATAGGATCCCTTAAAAAAGTTATAATAAATTTAAATTTTTTTTATTATATACACTGGTGTGCAAAACTTAAGCAACAATGTAAAAATTTGGCAGATAGCCATGAAAATTGCAGAAAAAGGAGGCCCGGAGATCAGTAGAGGGAACACGAAAAGTCAGTAGAAACGTCAGGGTATGAAAATATCGGGAAAAAAAACGTCAGAAGCGATGTGAGCGTACGCAAAACGCGTGATGCCCCGGGCGCGCTGCTGAACAGTAGAATGAAAAAGGAAGGAACCCGCAATTCACCATATTCTCTGCAAATTGCCAGTGTGTCAGTTCGTGAAATATGGCTAAAGAAATCACCGGGACGACTTCACACGTGGAAGAATGATGGGAAAGCTGGAGGGGGGGGCGTACTTTTCCCAGTGTAGCTGCAGAGTTGGGAATCAAAAAAAGTTTTTCTTTTCCCGCGCGTTTGGGAAAGCGTTCCAAACCACAGGTACAGCTGAAAAAGGGTTTGGGTTGTGGCCCCCCGGGGACGAAAACCCGCGGGAGATGACCGATATATCATCCTGCAGGCAAAAAAAAGATCGAAAAGAAGTCAGCAAGCGCCATTGTTCAGAAACTCTGTACAGAAACAGGTCTACAAGTGTAGCGGTTTAATGTGGCCGGTTTCTTCAAAAAGGGGGGCCTGTTCGCCCCCGTCCTGAACGTTTTGCCCCCCGTTGAAAGATGGCCACCGGCCATCGTTTACAGTGGGCCAGAGAGCACAAAAACGGGACAACTGATCAATGGAGCCGTGCCCTCTTTACGGATGAGAGTCGGTTCAGTCCCGAAGCGATTCTCAGCGCGTTTTGATTTGGAGAGAGATCGGGACCCGGTTTTACCCCAGTAACATAAAGGGGGAAAAGACATCGTTACGGTGGCCCTGGGTTCTTGTCTTGGTTGGTCTTATGCTGAACGGGGGAACTGAGCTTCCCTTTTTTCGACAGGGGGTCAAAAACCGGGGATCGCTATTGGAAAGGTACTTTTTCCCCCATGTGCGTTTTTTCCGAGGTTGCCTTGGCCCCGATTCATTTTATGGATGACAATGCCGGTCACATCGCCCCCTTTTTGCTGTTGGGGGGCTGCTGGAAAGTGAAGATATCACTCGAATGGATTGGCCAGCGTGCTCCGGATTTAAACCCCATCGAACATGTGTGGGGATGTTTTGGGGGGAGACGTATTGCCACACGCTTACATCACCCGGAGAACAACCAACAACTCAAACAGAGTTGATTGAGGAATGGGCACTCCTACTTCAAGAAATGTTGCACCAGCTGGTTCTGAATATGCGGAGACGGTTTTTTTAAACAACCGTTGTAGTACGGGAGGGCATATACCATATTAAAGGGAAAATCTGCTTGTTGTTCTTCCTGTTGGATAGACAATCATGATCACGATACTATGCGTTCAATAAAAACCGTTTTTTTTTTGATTCCATACCGTATGGGGGTTTTATTCCTTTTTTCGCCATTTCTTTCGTCATCCTTTTCGTACATAATAATTTTTCCCTCATTTTTTAAATTTCATGTCTCTCAGATGATTTTTCATGAAGTTATGGCAATAAACCCACCTGTTGTTCAAGTTTTGCATACCAGTGTATTATTATATTGTGATCCAAAATAATCCTGTACATAAAATTTCAGCTCAATTGAGGGGCTTTTTAAAAAGTATTTTTTTAACGATTGAAAATTCCAAAAAGATAAAAAATAAATATATATATAAAAAATAAATAAATAAGAGATTGTGAGGGAATAGTAGGGAAATTTAAAAAAAAAAGGGGGGGTTCCGAATTCTTACATGAAACCCCAATGGAGAATTGAAACGAAAGTTATTCTCATTTTAAATGATTGTGGTGGTCTCCGCTAAAGCTAATAATGCCTTTTGTGAAATACTAAGTAACCAGAAAAGAAAGCGAATCAACAAGTCAGCAAGAAATTCTGTATCAAATAATATATATTCATTACAAATGTGCTTCTGCCATGATTGATACAATACTTTATCATCCGTTTTTATGGTTATGCAGAATTTTTTAAAGAATATTTATTTTAAGATTAATCAAGATAAACTATTTTTTTTGAAAAAAACAAAAAATCAAAAAAATTTTTTAAAAAATTGAAACAATTTTCCTTCCCAAATGTACGTCATTTATCCGATATTCCATAAAATACTCTCATGCAGTAATTAATATTTCAAAAAAATCCTCTTTTCTACATTTTATAGTTTCAATTATTTTTGCTTATAGTTTTACGCTGTAGTCAGAGAACAATATTTTTTAAAGAATATTTTCATAATATTGTCTTTAAATGCTTGGATAATACTGTATAGAAATAACAGCTTCAAATAGAAAAAGCTACGGAGAACTTTCTATTAAAAACAATACTTGCATATGAAAATGCAGAACAATTTTTTTCAAACCTTCTAAGTATCAAAAAGGATCAATATGAAATAATATCCAAAAGTTATTATTCAAAAACCAAACAATGTGCAAAGCAAGTATACAGTTATTCCTTGCGTAAAAAAAAAAATATTTTTTTTCCAATTTGGCAGATTAAGGAAAACTAGTGTATATTTAATTCAATATCTTGATATTTTAAGGGATCATAGCTTTTGTTGCTCCATACCCTCCAAAACCTGTAAAGTAAAGCTGTTTTTTAAAACAACCATTCTTCCATTTTTCATTTTTCCGACGAAACATGTAAAATAAGAATTTAACTCTAAAAAAATCAACTTATCAAAAAAAAATTTAAAATTCTGAAAAAGATTAAACCATTGCCTATTTTAACAAAGAATGACATACAATCATTTTTGGTATTACACCGTCGACCAATACCATCAAATCAAAAAACGTCACCAAAATGCCGTGATTTCCTGCCAATAGTGGGAAACCGTTATCACGCATCTTTGGACAAAGAAATATAAACGCTGACAGAATTTGGCAGCATGTTTTGAATTAGCATCGTCTTTTGATTTAAAAAAATTGGTCGACGGTAAAATGCGTAAGTACCCGTTTTTCAAATCGGTCAACGGTATAATGCATAAGTACCCATTTTTCAGAAGCATTTTCTGAAAGAACAATGTGTGTGTGTGTGTTTGTAAAAGTTTATTTTAATACTTCTTCTTCAATGGCTCGTCAGCCCTGGGTGGGTCCTGATCTTTTCCAGAAGTTTTCTTTAGGCATCTATACGTTTGGCAACTGTTTTCCAGTTTTGACCTTTAAAATATTTAGGTCTTTTTCTATACAGTCAATCCATCTTAACGGGGGTCTGCCCTGAGGTCTATTTCCCATGGGCTTTGCATTAAAGTTGTTCTTACAGCAATGACCTTCATTCATTCTAACCAGATGACCAGCCTATTTAAGTCTGTAATTTTACAAATTTTACAATAACACAGGCTGTTTGTAAATTTTGTAGAGTTCTAAGTTAGATTTATTTTAATACTAAATATAGAGAAGTAAATGTATATATACTAAATAATTCGAGATATTTTCCTTTAGTATTTGACTAAAATAGAACTAGCTATTTGTTTTAGATTTATAAAAAACAGAGTAATCCTAGCCAAAAGAAGACAGTTTTATCTGAATAATTGATGAAAAGTAGATATTGGGAGCGAGACTAAGACAAAATGTCAATGAACCCTCGAGTGAAAATTCATAAAAATCCCTGAAACCAGGAAGGCAGACTTCCGATTTCCATAAACAAGCCATTAACTTTTCGAAAAGTAATGGATCTTTCCATTAATGAAGTATAAGTGTCGGTGAATCGTGCGGTCTAATTGCCAAAGCGAATTTAACGCGATTTAAAATGATCTATGGTCCTAGGTTTATCCGCCGGAAATGTCCTTGATAAATGCTTTCCGTCATTCGGTTTTATTGATTACGGATTAGCAACCTTGTTTATCGGTATAAATGACCGACCGCTTAGACAAATTTTTGATTCAGTCTTCTTTATCCTTTGTAATTATTTTATTAAGATATTCTAATATAATACTTCATTGGGGTTTGCTACATTTCTGAATATTTCTG
>BMAV01004623.1:54207-67002 GCA_019973955.1 Trichonephila inaurata madagascariensis | reverse complement strand
ATGAGTGTTTTATATTGTCAATAATTTATCATAAAAGGTTCATGATGTGATGAGAGTTTGAATTCTTTTGAAAGAGATCCAGTTTTTATACACTGGAGTAAGCAAGTGAAATTTATGAGTTTTACTTCATGTAGCATTTTGTTTACCTCAATAATGTGAAAAAAAGGCAATATTTAAAGAATGTTTTTTAAAAAAAATTGACTCGTCATATTATTACCAACTTTAGTGCATTTATGGTTTCTATGCAATATTTTAATCCGAAGGTATTTTGAAGTTTTGATTAGTTTTTAAAAAAAATTCATTTGAGGAGTAAAATGTGGGAAGTATTATTAAAATGAAAATTTGTTTACATTTCAACCGATAAATTTCTGATTAATATTTTGGCAAAATCTTTCATTAAAATACCTATTTATTTCCTGATATTGTGTGTGCAACGCTTAGAAGCTGTAAGATAGTTAGTGTTTACAGGAATGTTCAGTTTGCGTTGAAATTTATACTTTTGAAAAAATTGTGGCTTAAATTGAGAATTCAGCATCAACTCCATGTATACAAGCACTGTATTACTTAGGGTAAGATAAAATACTTGTAGTTTAATGTAAACAAAACTTAATCTGCATTAGAAACAAAATGACTATAATTTTTGCCTGCAATAAAAATTGCACGTAGAATTTTTTTTTTTTTTTTGTTTTATTTTCGTAAAGTGAGTCGCTTAAAAGATTTTGCTACAAAAATTAGAACGTTTTCATCGTACACGACACTATATACATGGCTAGCGAAATTAAACTTACGCTACTCAGAGAGCTCTGGAGGCCGTTCTACTTGTCGGCAGAGAAAAATATTTAGGCAACAGCCATTTCAGATGATGTGCTCGAGGTTTCTGAAATAAAAAAAAGTAGTTGCTAAAATAGCCACTACATGGCGCTTATGGCGGCGAATACTGTTTTTCAAATCCAACGCAGTTGTCAAAAGCTCCCGGTAAACGTTATCTTTCAAAAAAAGCCCCATAACCAAAAGTCGCTCCGCGGGAGATTGGGTGACGGTGGATGCCAAGCTGTTGGGAAAGATCGGTTGTTCTCACATAGGTCTGTCAATGCCTGTCTTAACAACTGTTGGACTGAGCTCGAGTTGTGAGGTGGGTGGAATATGGTTTCTTATAGGCAGACTCGTTGCTATAGAGTAGGAATTGCTTAGGTATGTAACATCTCACGATACCGTTCCCCGTTAACAGAACAGGTGGCAGGTCACTGAGGGGGTCTCTCGTTGAAAAAAATAGGGCCCGAGAACGAATTAAGCAGTTAACCTGCACTATACAGTCACTTTCGTATCATGCAAAGCTTTAACATGTACCACGCGGGGGGTTTCTGTCCCCCATAACCAACAATTAGGGCTATTCAATTATCCATTAAGATGGAAATGGGCTTGGTCCATCCACAGTATGTCCTATGGCCATGAATCATCAATCGCAATTCTTGTGAGAAATTCTAGCGGGAAGGTTTTGCGAGTATCAAGGGAGTGTGTTTTCAGTTGCTGAACCGCTTGAATCTTATACGGGTAGAAACTCAAAATTTTACACATGATATGTCGGACAGTGGAATAGGGCATATAAAGGCTACGTGAAATTGTCGGCACGCTGACAGTTTCTTGAAGTGATTCACTGCTTGCTTCTACGGCCGCTGAAGTAATATCCTCTACGGCGCCAGTGTTGATTTTTTTTTTTTCGTCCTCTTCCAGGAAGAACGCCTAGCTGTCATGTTTTCTCGAATTTTACCATCTGTCTCGTGTCTTTAAGAACACGCTCTGACATCGATCCACGTCGTTGTTTCTTGAGACGGCTGAACTCTCTGATAGCTGCCGCTGCATTTTCACTGTTGCGGCAGTATAGCTTTACAAGAAGTGCACTTTCAGGCTAAGTCAGAATTCTGCAATGCTTATCTGATTGTGGAAAGAACAACATCTTAAACATCTTAGAATAGTGATATAAAAATATCCAGCAGTCCAGCAAAATATTAACATATTTTGCTGGAATGTGGTGACCCACAGTGCCATCTATTGCCAATTTTTAAACTAATTTTTTTTTGTTTCAGAAACCTAGAGCGCATTATCTGAAGAGTCTGTTGTCCAAATATTTTTTTTTCTTGGGACCTGTAGAACGGTCTCCAGGGCCATCTGAGTAGTGGAAGTTTAATTTCGCCAACCCTGTACTTTCATTGCAAAGTTATGCATCCATATCCCATATATTCAATACATAATGAATTTATTTATTGCTTCAAAAAAAGCAACATCCCTTTTTATACAAACTAACATATAAGCTATCATTAATATAAATGTTTTTCTTACAGTAAAATAAATTCTCTTTTTATTAAAAAAAAAAAAAAATGTGAAACTGGCACAACGAAGAAATCATTTATTATTTTTTGTAGATGAATACGTATTAAATGATGATACTGAAAATGGATCGTCCAGGTTTATGATCTCTATTTTTAACCCCTTAACACTACCGACCAAAAGTTATGGGATTCGCTACCCAGTGTCATCGTTTTTCACGTAGGCGCAAATATATGGTGTATTAGGGAGAAAAGAAAAGTCACAAGTAAGCAAATCTTTCTCTGAAATAAGTAAATCCCTTAAAAACACTGTTAAGTTCATTTATTGCATTCCAAAGCCTTCGGAATAATTTTACTGAAACCAGCGTAAAGAGAAGAATCCTATTTCGGAAAGGCGTATATATACGTACTAGGCACCTAAGGCACCGATTGAGCAAGACGAATATATACATCAGCGGCAGCTAAGGAGTTAAAATAAATGAAAATAATAAAATTTGGGAATATTCAGAGCAATAATGACTTACATTTCAATTTCAATTTCATTAAAAAAACTTAGTACAGAATTTTCCAATCATTGTGTTATATATATATATATAACACAATGGTCGGAAAATTCTGTACTACATATATATATATATATATATACATTTAAGCAATGATATTTCTGCTTTAATGCGGCATCAATATAAACCTCAGTTAAGGGAATCAATTCAGAGATAGTGCGAGGTATATTGTTTATAATTCTACATCTCATTCAGTGATTCCAACAGATTCCGTTTAGATTAGGATGCAGGTTTAACTAATTAACACTTGGACAAATACGATGATTAATTTAAGTAGTTGAATGTATGATAGAGGTTTCGACAATCCCATAACTGCAATTATTAGAAATCACTAAGAAAACGTATTTAAATCTATTTTTGTTATTTGAAAATATTTATATATATTTATATTTATTGGATAATATTTCAAATTTTTCACACAAGCTTTAATAAATTTCTAAAAATAACAAACCCCTTAAAAAATGTAGTAATAAAAAAGGTAATCAACTTTTAAAAAAGAGTAAGAAATTAATTTAAAAAATGCTGAAAATAATTTTAGAAATGTTCATGTTAATAACTCAAAACTTCAAATTAGCAGGCTAACTTACCAGTAAAAATTCATAAAAAAACGAAGGCCACTAAAAAGCATTGAAATCTCAAAATGTTTATAGAAATATTTCAAAATTCCCACATTAGATTTTGTATTGACAAAAAGAAAACCATAAAAATAGGGAAGAGAAATGTATAATCTAAAATTAAAACACTTTTTAATTCACTGAGAAGGACAATCTCTTTTAAAAGTAGATTAGATCAGCGTTTCTCAAACTGTGGGGCATGCTCCCCCTAGGGGAACAGGATAATCCTACAAGGGGAGCGCGAGCATATTGAAAATTCGAAAACAAAAGATTATTTAAGAAAATTATTAATTTATGGAGAGAGTAAACAAACAAAATACATTCTGATATAATAAAAAAATTAAATATACATTTACACTGATATAATACTCTTATAAATGTAGCAGTACTGCACAATGTATTTTATAACTAATTTAACAATACTAAGATAAGGACAAGTTTAATAACTAACAGTGACCCCATGGGATTGTCATATAATAAACTATATCAAAAAATTAACATTTATCTTGATAAATTGTACGGTTTGTAATAAATATCTTTAACTACTGGTTAAAAGTTACGCAAATCGCTCCCCAATGCCACCGTTTTCCACCAAGGCGAGCGTATGTGATGTATTGAGGGGTGGGGGGAATAAATAAGCAAATCCTATGAAATAAGTAAATCCTTCGTAAACACTGTCAATCTATGTTTATTTCCTTTCAAAGCCTTCGGAATAATTTTATGGAGAGCAGTACACAGAAAGGATCGTACTTTGGAAATACATATATATATACTACCAGGGCAATTATCGTTTTAACGAGACGGTATTAGATATTGAGCTAGATGCTTATATACGCTGGTGGCACTTAAATGATAAATTCATGCTGTAGCTTAAGTGTCGAAGTATAGTGTTATTGAGTTCAATACATTGTTGTATTCTGAAGGAGGGGGCGATGAAAATTATGATTAAATATTGGGTCGAAAACAGTGAAAGTTTGAAAAGCACTGGACTAGATAATATAAACCAAGAGAAACAAATGCATACAAAGTTGATAACACTAAGATATATAAGGAAAACATTGTAAAATACCAGTTGAATCAAATTTATTACAAATGTATACATATGTATATATATATATATATATATATATCACTGTCTTAAATAATTGACAGTTACAGAAATCATAATCGCTATCCATTTTAGCCCAATCATTCTTTCTGTCTTTACTTCTTTAACCGTTCAATATTTCAGATTCTGGAAAAGTCTATTACCATCCAATCTTAGTAAGATATTCTTTTGTACACCGCTTATTTTATTTTCAAACCCACCCACACACACATATATATATATATATATATATATGCGCGTGTGTGTGGTTTATTTGTAAAAAAATGTGGTATAATTAAGAATATACATTGTTTAGGACAAGAATTTTTTTAGACCAAAAATATCGTAGTATTTTAAGAGAAAAACACAAAGAAATAAATGTCAACACCACACCAAAAAAAATCTTTAAAAGAATATGTATAAATTATATATGTATGCTTCATACTACAGAAATTTTACCAAACTGACAGATAGGAGAGTATAGAAACCTTATTTTTAAATAAACATGATTGAAACACAAGACTAAATATAAATACTAATTATTAATAAAAAAATAAATAAAACATATTCTAGTATGTTAAGGTAAAATACATAAAATTAAATTTTAAGTTATGTACAACAAATAAACATTTATACTTAAATAAATTTGTTAACAGAAGTTTTTTTTAAAATCTAAGTGGACTAAGTTTCTTAACTAAGAAAGGAATTTGTTAAGATTCACTAAAATGCGTTTCTGTTTTTCTTTCTTTTGCATTTGAACATAATGCAAGTAAAATTTAATAAAAAAATTATAATTCCTTAGAATTAGCTTTTACAAAGAATAATTTTGTATCGCTTATATTAAATCTTTCTCATTTTAATAAAATAATTAAAGTTGTTTGGCAAGGTTTTGAGAAATCAAATAATATTAAAAAAGTTCTGTTTTATATAAAAACTTTTTTATTTTATTGCATTCCTGAAACAAAATTCATGCAATGCATAAAGATGTCACACATAATAATAATAATGGAACATATTAATATATACAAAAAAAATAATCAAATCAATTAGTCAAGCATCTTAAAAAATCTTAAGATAAAATTCCAGAAATACATTTGGATATTATATTTTATTTATAAATCATTAATAATATTCAGTAAAATCATTTTTTTCCTTTCAAAACACAATTTGCGTAACAACAGTATTTCATCATTAAATCAATAAGCTTATTAAATAAACATATATAATAATCCTATAAAAAAATAAGAAAAGCAGGGCCAGAACTAAACTCTTTTCATAATTAGGTAATATTTCTAAAATTTCCCTTTTCAATGAACTAATAAAAATATAAATTGTTTGAATATCAAAAAATAAAATAATAAAATCTTCTTTCAAAAGATTAAAAGTACTTTTACTTCAAAAAGTTTTGAACATAATTCCTTAAAAAATGTTTCACTATGGTTTTGTACACACTCACGTCCCCATATATATATATATATATAATGTGTGTGTGTATGTGTGTGTGTAATAATTTGTCACTTAAATTTTAACTTAAAATATTTTGTTTAATTTATAATGGCGTTGAGCTCTCCAAGACTTCGCATTATTATTAATTTTTAGTTTACCCGTTTAACGGGAAATATATTGTTAACCCCACAACTTTATCTATTAAAAAACAGTCATTTTACACGTTTTTTTAAAAGTGCAATAATGCATCATCCCCGTATCCTGACGAATCACAAAATCATGTGATTCTAAAGGGTTCTAGTTGAGGAAATTATAAAAGCTGAGATATCCGCAGCGAACAAAAAAGTGAACACACACACACATATGAAGTGTGGATGTGAAGCAAAAATAACAAAGAAAACTGATTATTTCAATCTTTGTCTAGTCCGTAAGTAAAATAAAAAAGTTATCATAGAAAATTCTAAAAGAAATAGTTATCAGATTAAAAGGAGTAACAAAATGTAAAAGAACTTATCTAAAATACTTATTTACTAAAAATCTTTACTTTTCTCCTTATTTCTATTTCAATTAAGAATTTAAATTTTTAAAACTTCTAACACATGTTTCTATGTGATTGTTTTATTCCTTGATAAAATTCAATTGAAGATGACAGAAAATACTTAAAATTAACTTATTTTTTTTTTATTTTCGCGCGCTGGAATTAAAACAAACTGAAAAAATAATAATTTTTGTATTAACTTTTTAGATCTTTAATTGTATGTACGAATTCCACAATGAGTGCAATTCAGCTAAAGCATGCAAAATAGGGATTAAGTTTTTAAATTTCTATTTCATTCTGAAAAAAAGAATTTAATTGATTTTCATTATTGAATTCACTTAACATATTAACATTGCAAACTCATATTTTCTTTTAACAGAATAAAAGTAAAATTTGTTAATTGGTAAAATTTAAAATCATAAATTAGTTTGGATGTTTTCATACTATTTAAAATTTTGGTTTTCAAGATTTATTTATAAGTTTTAAGAAAGGTTTGATTTTTACTAATTATAAGATATTGTAGTTAAAAACATTAAACAGCTTCAATTTAAATATTTCAAAATCAAAAAAACACACGATTTGATATGAAAGAAATTATGCACTATTTTGCAATTTACAGCTACATGAACATTCTTATGGATATAAGGTATCCGAATACGTTCGGAATAGAGGGAATTTTCAAATTCGTACAAGCGAATATTTTTTTAATATTTAGTGTCACTTAGATTAGAATACACGCATGAAATTGTTTTAAGAATATTATTGAAATTAAAAATGATTTGAATACAGTATTTCGGCAAAAAATGAAAGTAGAATTATTTATTTTCCAAATATTCTTCTTTTATGGAAAATGCTTCTGTAATCATAATATTTTGCCTATATATAGCTCAGGCCTCAGTACAGAGACTATGTGTGTGTGAACTAGAATTTTTGAAATATGGAATTTAGGAGAGTATCCATATTTTAATACATCAGAGTGGAGAAATTTCAACAGAAAAATACTGATAAGTATTTCAATTGGTAGCAACTCTGAAAATAATGTGAATTTTTCAAAAGTCGTACTTCAGGCTTTCCGGAGAGGTCTCAGCTATATATAAGCAACATATTATTATTGTAGAAGCATTTTTCATCAAAGGAGAATGTTTTGAAAAAAGGTAATTCCAAGTTTATTCTTAACTAAAATATTGCATTTAAATAATATTTTTATTGTAATAATATTCTTAAAACAATTTTATACGTGTATTCTAATCTAAGTGGCATGAAATATTAAACAATATATCTATTCGTTTGTACGCTTTTGCAAAATCACGATTCCGAACGTAGTCGGATGCCTTTACCTGCGATCACTCGCGCGGGGTGTTCTGTACACCCCAGCAACAAGAAAATCCTCCCAGGATTCTAAAAAGAATGCGCAGAACCACAATTTTTTCTGTAGCTGCACATTTTAGGTCATTGAACCTTCAGGCCTGATGCAATCCTTCTTTCTCGAACTATTGGAATATAATGACTTTCAAAAGTTTATCTGGGGGCCTGAGAACTCCCGCGAGAAGTTAAGCATATGTATACAGTCTGCTCTGAATGTTTGGAAAATGATTAAAATATTACTTTTCTACTTTATACAATCATTATATCATTAAGTATAAAGTAAATTTATTATTGGTATATGCGTTTTATATACTGGTTTATGAAAAAATATAAAATTATGTGTTTTAAAATGAAAGTTTTGTATGTTTAGTTTAAATTAATGTTAGTCTCATTTGTATGCAATAAATTTAATAATTTTATTTGTATAATACAAAAAACATCTTGTACTTTATAAATATGTATCATAATGACTTAATTTTATTTTCATAATTAAATACACGTGTTAAAAGTTTGGGGTGTTCTCTACACCCCGCGAGTAACGACGGTAGCAAAAATAGGCGCGAGTGACCGCGGGTTAAGGACATCACAAAAATTTATTGTTTAGTTTGTTTTAAGTAGAATAAAACTGAATTATATATTTTTCTAATGTTTATTTAATTAGACATGTAAATATTCATAACACATTAGAATTGAATATTACGAACGCAGAACATACTGTTACGTATATCGAGGTTGAAGGATTTCATGCTATCACAGTTTCAAAGATCAAAACAGTTCTACAGGACTGATGAAAATTTATTGTCCAAAAACAATACTCCAAATACAGGATATAGCAATAAAAATCGCTTTATAAATCCCTGTAGGTTTTAGCACCATCTTTCAGCCCTCAGACACAACTATCAGTGTCTAAAAGCACACGTAAAGTTTATTTTCACGCAACTAGCAGCTAGTGAACTCTTCAAGAGTAAAAGTAATACAGAATCAGTTTCAGCGAGTGGCTGCTATTAATAGCCTGCATTGCTATCTTTAACCCCTTAAGGACCAGCGGAAGAAGAAAGAAGCGATTCCCCAGGCCCGTACGTTTGGAGAGGATACGCACGCACGGGACCGGTTGAATTTCGCTGCGGAGTCTAATTTCCTTTAAAAATTCTTATAAAGTTTAAAATGCAATCACACACACACAAATAAGCTAAAATACAATTTACTATCATTGATAACATTTGAACATGGAGTACAAAATTTTTTGCTATTTTTTTAAAAAAAAAATAAACAATTGCGAATTTTAAAAAAAATGTTTTCGTTTTAATAATAATAATAAAAAGAAAATTACATGCACTGTTAAAAAAATTGACAAAAATCCCATACATTTAAATACGAATATAGAAAATATTAGAAAACTAAACCAACTTATTCAAAATATAAACAGAAATCCATAGAGCAATAGATCCCGAACCTCTAAATGTCCGTGTCTCTCGAAAAGTAAACATCTGCAGTTGTTTATATTCATAAATATCTCGTATCTAATTTAAAAATAACACGGAGCTGAAAGCACATATTAAAGTTCAAAGTCTTATGAAACATTATTCGAAAAAAAAAAAACACAGTTCTTAACCGCCTCTTTTAGTACTTGTAAAAATTAATATAAAAACTTTCCTAACTGTGATCACACCGCTGTGATCATGGGCATACGAGGAGAAAAAGTTTAATGACATATATGATAACGTGGGCCGTGGAGGGAGAAACGCATGATCACATATATGTGATCATGATCCTGAATGGCTTAAGCACTTTCTTGACAGATCCGCTTACATAATAGATTTCTTCAGTAACTTCCAAAAGAATCCATACGGTTTCTTACTCACCAAACTGTTCAACAAAATTGATGCCAATTTGGCTCTGTCGCCAACATTTCGCCGAGTTTCCATTGAAGCCCCATTATAATGTAAGGAACGACGTCTGTTGTGAATATTGCAATTTTTATCATACAAACATACAATGGAAATTAATATTAACGTATTAAACATCCAGATGTAAATTTTTTACAATATCTTAAGCATTAATTTCACAAAATTTGTAACAATATAGATAACACATTTTTATTGTTTCTTTTTTTACATTTCAGTTCCACCATAGCGAAATAAAATTAATTATGCTAGACGGGAGAAAATTTAAGGCCTTAAGAGTTGACTATTTCTAATTCATTCACTTTTTAAGGTAGAATATTTTTCTTTTATTGTATTGTACATAGAAGGGGAGAAATTTTATTTAACATAATCAACTTACTTAGTCGTTTTAAGAAAGCTGAAAGGATCTTCATTGTTAGATAGACGATATATTAATTACTTTACCTGGGATGTGTATTTTTTTTCTTGAANTAGATACACGATATATTAATTACTTTACCTGGGATGTGTATTTTTTTCTTGAATATTATGTAATAAAAGAATATTGTTGTTCAAAGTAAATTAGTATAATTCAGAACCAATATTTGTACTCTAACAAAAATCTTTATATTAACAAATTCTCCTTGAATGCACAATATTGTTTAACATAGATATCACCCTCCATAGGAAAATTTATTTTCGGTATTTGTAGCGAAAACCTGAAGTGTAATTTTCTCAGCAGATATATTATGTTTGTTTTATGCATAATAGAATACTCATTATGATGGATTGTGGTTATATAGAGAAAAAAGAATTATTATTCATATGAACCTACCTATGCGTAAAATATGCTCTATGGTATGGAGATTAAAAGAAAAATAACTAAAAAAATAATTTCAAAATTTAATAATGCCATGAAGAGGTTCAGTTTTCGAAAAAATTGGAAAAGGTTTAATTTTGATTAGATGATTTTAGGCACAAAATATAATTATTTTTCTACTGTATAAATAACCCATAGCGATAATTATTGATAAGCGAGTACTGTGTGTGTGAGTAGAGACTCTAGTACAGGAATTGCGAACCTTTATGGATCAACGTGCCATTTTTTTGTAACGAAATGCTTAATGAGGTATAGACGTGGCGTCAAAAAATTTTGTTTTGTGATTATTGGGAAAATAATAAAACTAAATAGTAACGACTCAAAACTCTTTATTTACTTCAGAGAATTTCTTTTTGTATTTTATAGTAGTAAATGTTTTAGTTAAACGTGTAATTCAAATTATATAAATTAACATTAGTGTGATTTCTGCTGTTTCAGATTAGATGACAAATAAATTACATTAGGATTGGATAAAATGTTACTTTTAACAGAATGCGTTATGAATTGAAGTCATCTTTTAAATGGTTTCTAAGCGAATCTGTAATGTTATTCATCTCTGAAAATAATGACTCGTAGGCATTGTTTGATGAAAATATGGTTAATATAACATGAACCTGCTTCTTCAAACAATTAAACGTGTCTGTCGAATCTATTGTTTCTAAAATTTCGTTACAGGCATTTTTACTTATATTGCTTGTTAATCTTTCTGTTTCAATCAATTCTAACTTTTTCCTTGTTTCAGTAAATGTTTGAATCCATATTGAACTAGATTAGAAATCAATAAGTTGTATTTCAAATTCTTCAATTTCCAAACAATCGAATTGGGCCAAGTTCAGTTTATCAAACCATGTCACCTTTCTGATACATTGTAAACTTGAGCGTCTCTGATAATTCTTCGAAATGAGAAAATCTCACTGAAAATTCCTTGATTGAAGAATCAATCGCGGTTGATCGTTTTGATCTATGGCGTGCCATCATTGGCACTCGTGCCAACGTTCCGCCATCCTGCTCTGGTACAATGTACTTTTAATCCTTTCATTATCCTGTATTTCCCTCCCTGCACTGTTCGTTCAGTCCGATCCTAGCTTTTTTTCCGTCTTATGTTTTATCAAACGCTAGTATTATGAAAGTAGTGTTTTTTAAAAACTTTAATACTGAAGACACTTTTAAATGCACGTGATGCTTTTTTCTTGTAACTAGTATTTAGTAGATGTTCTCTAATAGCAACAGTGTTAAAAAGTACTAAAATGCCTGCTTCACTTTAACCAAAATTACTTTGACATTTACCGTGGGATAAAAAAGCCCAAACACCTAAACTTCATTCCCCTTGCGGTAGAACTGAACATTAATTTTATTTTTTAAATTTATTTTTTCATCCGTCTGCATACCAGAGAACATCTTTTCCGCGTAAGTAGGTTTAACAGTTCAAAAATAACAAAAAATAGTGAGTGGAATGCCACGCGATAGAAGTGAAACTTCTTTCGCGACGTTGGAACATTTATTATTTACCCTAATAATCCAAACTTACCGCGTACTTGTCTCATTCACCTAATTTGCATGAAAGGTATTCGTAGCGAAATGAGTCTTTCTGATATCAAATCCAAAGTAGAAAGATGTGCTGGAATTTCTGGGTATAAAAACCATTATATTTTGATAAATTTGGTATACTTTTCCCTATTTAAACTTTGTCGGCAATTGTAGCATGCTTTAATGCGTCTTCTAAATTAATTCCCGCTAAAATATGTTATAAAATATTTTTGTGCTCAGCAACAGGCGTTCTCAAATCATCTCTAAACCATAATTTATCATAAATTGAACGCCCGTGACCGAAAGGATTTTCAATGAATCGCTTTTGAAAATCTTTGTGAGCAATTTTAAGGGAATCATAGTCATGGTCTTTGTAACGCAAGATAGAATTTATTATTGATTTAAATGCATCAGTTCCAACACTCACTAGACTTGTTGAGGGCTCTGTAGTTAATGGCACAAGATAGTTCATAAAGTCCGTATAAATCTGTGCTGTCATTAGAAGAGTCTCAGTAGTATTCTCCCCCACACACATCCCTTAAACTGGGCATTAAGAGTATTTTGCAGT
>BMAV01004622.1:0-90183 GCA_019973955.1 Trichonephila inaurata madagascariensis | reverse complement strand
GGGTTTTTGCAAAGTTTGGGCGGGCGGTTGATTTATTCAGGGGTTGCCCCAGAAAATTTAAATAGAGGGCCTTTGATGGGAAAGTTAGGTTAAATGGGGAAAAATGCATTCATTTTTTAAAGGGAGGGCCATTAAATTATTAGTATTTTGGGCTGGGAATTCTCAAACCCCTTTGATTTCCTGTACATAGAATCTAAATTTTTTAATTTTTTTATTATTTGGGTTTGGGAAAAAATTTTTTTTTTTCTGTTTGGTTATTTTTAGGTGATTTAAGTGCTTTGATGGGTTAAATTTAAGTACATAGCCTTATAATTCTTTTTGGGGTTGGGGTTTTTCCCAAATTTAAGGAGACCTGAAACTAAGGCTAAAATAAGGCCTAAAACCTGTGTGAAACCTTGTAAACAAAACCAACGTTTCCCAATTAGGGTAATTTGGTCTGAGGTTGGTTTATTAGCCTTTAAAATTGGGGGAACCCCGACTTAGGAGAACAAAGGTATTTTATAGGGAAAAATCGGAAGAGATAGGCGAAGAGTGAAACCCCCAAAAGACATGCTTTATGGGGCTCCCTAGATTTATTGGTTCTGTCCCCAGACAGAGGGGTACCAAGTCTTATAGGGAAGGAAGTGCGGAAGAGATAGAAAGCTGACGAAATATTACATGATCTTTATCTTCCAAGTTCTAGGTTAACTTATAAATAATATATCTATTTATATTACATATATATATAGGTATATATTTGATATATATATATAATATATATATAATGATATATATATATATATATATATATATATAATATATATATATTATATATATATATATATATATATATATATATATATATATATATATATATATATATATATATATAAATCGTAACAAATCATAAGAATAACATGGATAAAAAGCGAGTTCTTTAAACATGGGTTTTCTTTCGAACATTGCGATTTGCGTAACATGATTTTTTTATACCGAAATTTTAAAAGCGAAAGGGAAGCAGGGGAATTGATTCAATAAGTTTTTAATAATTTAAGTTTACGAGGGGATAGTTTAATTTGCTGGTGTCAATATTCAACTGTTTCACATTGTAAACAATATAAATTATGAGTAAAATTTAACTCCTCAAATAAGTAATTTTTATCAATTAATTTTTGCTAATCATAGTTAAATTATCGTATTGTCAGCCATAACAATCGTGTATATAAAAGTTCAGCTCTATTCAGCCCTTTAAAATGTGAGAAAAATGCTTTTAAGGTTTTAACCCAAGCCACCAACATGATCGCCAAGTCGCCAAATTTGGTCGCTAAACAAGATGTCAGCGTGACAGAATCTATAAATAATTAGTTTTAATCAATTTTTAATTATTATAATTAAATTATCATATTGTCATCCAAAACAATTGTCTATAGAAAATTTTAGCTCTATTCAGCCTTTTAAAATACGAGGAAAAAGCTTTTAAAGTTTTGACCCGGACAGTTACAATGTAAATAGATTAAAACCCATTAATAAAAGCATGAGAGAAAATGCCTGGAAGCAAATTGTCAATTCCATAGGAATTTCTGTTAAGCTAATTAATTTTTCAATACCTACTATTAGCTCAACTCTCTATATATTTATTCATTTATTTATCTTGGTGGAATTTTCAATCGTTAATAAAATACATTTTAAAGAGTTTAATTGAGCTGAAATTTTATATGCATGATTATTTTGGATGACAATACAGTAATTTAATTATAATTAATAAAAATTATTAATTAAAACTGATTATTCAAAGAATTACAAATTCGGCCACATTGGCATCATTTTTGGCGACTTGTGTCAAAACTTTAAAAGATTTTTTTCTCTCACGTTTTAAAGCATTCAGTTGAACTGTAATTTTATATACACGATTATTTTGGATGACAATACGATACTTTAATGATAATTAATAAAAATTAATTACCACTTAATGTTTTGATTTTGTCATATGTATATACATATTTATATTATTTAATAAAAAGTAGCTAAAAAAAATAAAAATTTTCTTTGTTGATCTAAGTAGATATTGACTTAAAAATTGTTTTTTTATATTACTTGTTTACGGGATATTTATCTTGAATTCTTGAAAAAATTGATTATAGGTTGTACGTGATTGCAATTATGTTATTAAATACAAGCAAAATTTAAAAACAAGTAATATAAAAAAAAAATTAAGTTAATTCCTACTTACAAGGAGAGGGCACGACTAAGGAAATTCATTTCGGATCGAGACTTGGTGTAATAGTAGTACTCTTTTAGGGTGTTCACCCCTCAATGTAATTCCGTCGAATGGCCAGTCAATTCGGAGAAATCAGCCTTCGAAATTCATGCTAAGCTTTTATACAATTAAATTTTAATCTTCCGCAGCGAGTTCGTAGCTTGATTGGTAAATCGTCTGCTTTCTATGCTGGAGGTTAGGGTTCGATTCCGCGCGATCAACTTTTTTTTTTCTTCAATGCATTTAATTATTTTTTTTAATTAAATAAATTTATTCATGAAAGGTTTATTAAATATTAAATGATATTTTTTGTAATTATTTTGTATTTTATAAAATAAAAAAATTACTTTGATTATATAAATAATTATGTTAAATTTTATAAATCTATTTTATATTAATAAATAATATTTAAAATAAAATATATAATAAATATTAAATGATATTTTTCAAAAAAAATTAGTTGCAAATAATTTTTAGTGGGAAATACAATATACTATAAATAAAATATTATATATAATATAAAATAATTTATACAATATATTATTATTATTAAATTAATTATTCTATAATTAATATAATAAAAAAACATGTCTTTTTTATATGTTATAAAATTAATTATTTTACAATTTTATAAAATATTTAATAAGTCCTTTTCAAATAAATTTATTTAATTTCAAAAAATTTATTTAAATAATTTTAATAAATTTATTTAAATAATTTTAACAAATTTATTTAAATAATTTCAATAATAAATCATAATTTTAATAATAAATTAATAATATTTCTTATTAACACTAATGCTTAATAATAATAAATTAATAATATTTCTTATTAATACTAATGCTTAATAATAATAAATTAATTATAATAAATAGTGATTAATTAATTGTAATAAATAGTAATTAAATAGTATAAATAGTGATAAATTAATTAATTTTAATAAATAATAATTAATTTACTAATTTTAATTATTAATAATTTTTATTACTAATTATTTTAAATATTTTTATTTAATAACTATTTTTAATATTTTTAATTAATAATAATTTTTAATAATTTTACTAGTAAAAAAATTTAAGTTATATATTTTTAAAAATTTTATTTTATAAAATACAAAATAATTACAAAAATATCATTTAATATTTAATAAACCTTTCATAAATAAATTTATTTAATTTAAAAAATAATTAAATGAATTGAAGAAAAAAAAGTTGATCGCGTGGAATCGAACCCTAACCACCAGCATAGAAAGCAGACGATTTACCAATCAAGTTACGAACTCGTTGCGGAAAATTAAAATTTAATTGTATAAAAGCTTAGCATGAATTTCGAAGGCTGATTTCTCCGAATTGACTGGCCATTCGACGGAATTACATTGAGAGGTGAACACCCTAAAAGAGTACTACTATTACACCAAGTCTCGATCCGAAATGAATTTCCTTAGTCGTGCCCCCCCCCTTGTTAGATCAACAAAGGAAAATTTTATTTTAGCTACTTTTTATTAAATAGTTACAATTAATATAAATATGTATATACATATGACGGAATCACAACATTGAGTTGTAATTCATTTTTATTAATTATCACATTAAAGTATCGCATTGTCATCCAAAACAATCGTGTGTATAAAATTTCAGTTCAACTGAATGCTTTAACATGTGATAAAAAAACCTTTTCAATTTTTGATACAAGTCGCTAAAAGGGTCGCTAAGTCGCCAAAAATGATGCCAACGTGGCTGTATTTGTAATTCTTTAAATAATTAGTTTTAATCAATTAATTTTTATTAATTATAATTAAGTTATTGTATTGTCATCCAAAATAATCATGTATGTAAAATTTCAGCTTAATTGGGCGCTTTAAAATGTATTTTATTAACGATTGAAAATTCCACCAAGATAAATAAATAAATAAATAGAGAGTGTGGGCTAATAGTAGGAATTGAAAAAGAAACATTTTATATTTTCTTATACTTTAGTAGAAATCCATAATACCAGTATTTAAAAAACAAATCACTTCTCAAAAACGAAGTTTCTTAATAAAAATTGCTTTTTGTAACATAGAATATAAAAAAAAAGCTTTATATATATATATTTAAGCATTAAAAGCAACTATCTCAACAAACTTCTTAGATGCTAAAACATGTATATTATAAGGTTAACTTATTTAGCATGCTTTAATATATTCAATAAAAATGAAATGTACATTAAATAAAGTGTATTTCAGATTTATACTTACAAAAAAATAATTTGTATTGTTTTAGCTTTTGTTATTTATAAAGTATTGTACTTAAAAATGCCCTCCACTTTATATTCTAAGAGTCATAATTTTTGGGTGTGCATCTAGAATAGTGTTTCTTAAGCCTATGTGCCATGAGAGACTATCAGATGTGCTACAAGGGTTTTTGATGAATAATTAAAAGTTAATAGATTTAGTAGAGCTTTAAAAAAATAGTACATACTTGTAATTACTTCTACAGTTACTAAAAATTGATAGTTTTTATTTAGTTTTCCTGCTTTTATTTGATATTATTTTTTGCCCAATTGTAATTGACATAGATTCAAATTGGCTTTCTTAAAATCATGAAAATTGCGAAAAAACTTTCTTAAAATTTAATAAATTTAGTCTTTAAATTTCTCTTTAATGTGATTACATTGCTGTGAATTAATAAAAAATATTTCGTTCAGTTAGCAGTAATATTCAGATGTTTAATAAAATATCGTTTTTCTCACTACCACTAACATGAAGTATATTAAAAAAACAGTGATGAATTTTTTTTTTTTGTAGCATTTTATCCAATTTTCCGTCTGACTTTCTTTTTATCTGTTAGTAATTTAGGTTTAAAAAGAAAACCCACTAAAGAAAAGTATCTCCTTCGTCGCGGGGATTACAGCAAATTATATAAAATGTTTTTTTGATTTGGTTATTGGATCTAAGATATCTAATAAGCGATCAAAGTTTTGATTTTGAATGATGTTAGATCGCCAATTTGAAAATCGCTTAAAAATTGGATTAAAAAAAATGTAAATATTTTTGGAAATTCTACGTTAATGGCGTCAGTCAGCGGGCCCGCCAAAAAACCCCCCTTCCGCGTGCGGGGTTACGTTACGCCACGTTTTTAAACCCATTTTTCCCTTTTTCATATTGCACCCTTTTGTCACACTCCCACAATTCAAATCTAATTCTAACTCCCTTAACCCTTTTTTTCACAGATTTTTTTGGCACCCTGGGGGCCCGCGGAAACTTAGTGGTTATGGTCACGACTCTTTTGGAGGTCATGGGCTCGAGTATTTGCCAAGCCCGCCTGTGATGAGCCATTCCCCCCACTGATGGGTAGTTAGGAAGGGGGTACTACTCAGGTGTCCCCCCTGTTCGTGACCGAGGTTTTTCCCCCACTAAAAAAGTACACACCCCAACAGTGGTCTTCAAACTGTGTTCCACGGAACGGGGTTCCCAATACATGGCCAGGGTTCCGGTCACAAAAATAAATCGAAAAAAAAAAAAACCCTTTAATGTGTATGCAAAATGGATTCACGTTTTTATGAAGTTTGTATCCCCCAAAAGAATTTAAAGTTCATTCCTGTCTTAAAAACAAAAAATTTTATTTCAACAAAATCTTTATTTGGTAATTTTTTTTTTAAATTTTTTATTTAATATAATAAAAGATATTTAAAAACGTGTTCTATTTATATATATTACGTAATAGTTGAAAAATTTTTTTTTACTTTTCCCGGGTTTTCACGAGAAAATTTTATACCGTTGTATCAATGTCTTGCAAATTTAAATATTTTAAAAGGGAAATTTATTTTTATTTTTTTTGGGGAAATTGATTGATTGATTAAATATTAACGTCCATTTCAGCTACAGGGGGTTTTGGCGACGGACCACGTTTTTAAACCATGGCGGACGGGATGACACCTGACGGCCCCCCCTCTCTAACTACCACACCACACCAACGGGGGAACGTTTCAGCTCCGCAGTTTTAAACTGCATCGCCCCCTAGGGGGAATACGGGTACGGGGTCGAACACGTGACGGCAACCACGGTCCGATCCCTTTCCACTGGCTAGCCCACCATTTGTTGGGAAAACACCACAAAGGAAGACTTATCGACCTATCAACAGATTTGATGTAAACTCTAAATTAAGCAAGAAAAGTCCAAATTTTTTTTTTTTTGCAAATTCATAAAAATACTTACTATTCCTCAAAAAACATTTTAATCCATTCAGAACAATGTGTATAAGTGAAAAAATTTTTTTTGGATTGGTTACAAAACAAAATATAAAAAAAAAATTAAGTTCAGAATTGTAATGCGATTGCAGTTAAATTTTATGGGTTAAACCCGGGTTTTTTAAAAAAAACAAACCCCTTCTAACTAAAATAAAGTGGGGGGGTGAAAAAGATAAAGATTAAATTTTTTAATTATAAATTTTTAAAATTTTTTAAAATTTTTTTTTTCGTTTCAATATTTTTTAAAGTTTTACAAAAATTTTTTGTAGGGGGTTTTCAAAAAACCCCTTTTTTTCTGGGGGTTTTAAAAGGCCCAGTTTAAACGGGGGGCCCAACCCGGGAAATTTTGGGGATTGAACGGGGGGGGAAAAAAACAAAAAAAAATTGAAAGGGGGCTGAAAAAAAAATTTTACAAAAAAATTTTTTTGGGGGTTTCTCAACAAAATTAAAATTTACAAAATAGTTTTTGGAATAAAATTTTTTTTGTAGCATCTGCAAAGTTAATCTAATCAAAAGACTTGGGAAAAAAAAAATTCAAAAAACCCCATTGTAAATACTAACTGTTTAATATATTTAAAATTAAACGTTTCAAGTTACTCATTTTTTTTTGTACCTAACTTAACTGAATTTAACCTGGAAAAAAATTTATTAACAATAAAACCTAAAACCAAATTTGCATTATCTTATTTTTTTAAATTTCTTGCATTAAAAAAAAAAGTGCTATTTGTAAAAAACAATAACCTATAAGTAACTTTTTTTTCTTTTTCCCTATTTGTTTGATGGAAAAATTTTGAAGCCCCCTCATAATTATTTTTATCAAATTGCTACTCTTCCCAAAAAAATTGGCCACCGTTTCTTGGGTTCTGTGGTATATAAAAAAAGATTGTTTTGCGGAAAACCCCTATGGGGGCCCCTTCCCCCCCCCCCCCCCACCACGCGAATTCAAGACTTCCCGCCCCTAAATTTAAAAAAACAATTGGTGCTTCCAAGGTACTTGACGTTTTTTTAAAAGGGGGTTTCTTACTTTTTTAAAAAATTTTTTCAAATTTTTTCAATTGTGAAAAAACAAATTTTTTTAAATTTAAAATATTATTGTGTAGCAAAATTTCTTTTTTTTTTAAATAATTTAAATTTATTTAAAAGGGATCAAGTAAATTTTGTAAATTTTTTAAAACTTTTAATTAGTTTAAATTTTAAAAAGGGGATTGTTTTTGTTTAAATTTTCCAAATTAAATTAAAAATTTAAAAGGGGGATATGATTTTTTAATTTTAAAAATTTTTCAGATATTTTTCCCCTTTCTAATTTCCCCAAATTATAATTTTCATTCCCCCAAAAATTTTCGCCCGTAAATTTCTTTCTAAAAACCAAATTTAGATTTTGGAGCCCCCAAAAATTCCCACTTTTTTTAAAAAAACCATTTTTTTAAAAAATTAAATTTTTTTTGTTTTTTTTTGTACCGGGAAAATTTTTTTAAAAATTTTTAAAATTTTTTAAATTTACCCTTAAAAAATTTACGTTTTTTTTTAGGTTTTGTAAAAAACAAAAAAAATGTTTTTAGGTTATTTTCCCAAAAAAAAAAATTTTTATTCATTTAAAAATATTTTAACGAATTCTTTTATGTTTAGTAAACTTTATTTCA
This sequence comes from Trichonephila inaurata madagascariensis, assembly GCA_019973955.1. NCBI lineage: Eukaryota > Metazoa > Arthropoda > Arachnida > Araneae > Nephilidae > Trichonephila > Trichonephila inaurata. The sequence continues at coordinate 82,080 of BMAV01004622.1, read as the reverse complement.
CTTTATAAATGTTTTAATAGATATATTTTGCTTTAAAATAAGCAACAATTAACTGATTGCAATGTTGGTTTTGATTTAAACGATTTGCTATCTTTTTATTATTTGTGTTCAAAACTAGATCTCTTTATAACTTTTTTATAAGTACTTTTATATAGAGTTATAGTTATTTTTAATTAAATTAAAGTTGTCATGTTAAAAACAAGATCAAAGAGGCCAAAAAAGAAGAGATTTCCGGAGAGCAGTATTTGTTGGAGAACATTGATAGAAATATAAACGGATCTTCCAAATTCAGTCATTAATTTTATTAAAAAGACTTATAAGGAACTTTGCGATAAAAATCTCCTAAGAAAATGTCTTCACAGGAAAGCTCAGAACTGCAATGAAAGTCCTAACAATGTCGTGTGGAGTATAATCCCGAAAGACAACTTTGTTGAGCAACAAACACTTCGTTTAAGGAATTATATCGCAATAATACTTTTTAATTCTGAGTTTTCTGGTCTATTACCCCTACTTTAAAAGTTAGGAATGAAATTAGGTTCTGAAATTTAAGGATATTTTTGGACGAGAATTGTTGATTCTACGAGGCATTCTAAACCAGATAAGAAATTGTCTCGTATAAAAGGAAAGGCCCTTCAAAACTGTAAAAGTTTAAATATGAGGTACAGGAAGGCACAACATACAAATCTGGCGAGTTTTAAAACCTTCCTAAATCATTAAAAAGTTTTATCGCAAATATAAACCTTATTTTGTATTTCGTGAAGAATGTTATTTTTTAACATAATGGTTAACGGTAAGAGTGATATTTCTTAAAGTAAATGAAATATTCTTATGAAATTTTTTGAGTTTGTTCTTTGTATTATAATGAATGATTTCTGCTAAAAGCTAAGGGTAATTTTTCAATTAAGGTATTTTTTTTATGAAATTTAATATGAAAAAAAAAAAAGCTTTTTAAGAAAAGTCTGGGTTTTTTCATCTCAAACACCTGTATTTCATAATTTTACAGTATAATTTCAGCTTTTTTAGTATAAAGCATAGTTAAACGTTAAAGGATTGTATTCCTGCAAAGATTTTATTTATTTTTGTGATGTATATTTTTTTAGAGTGGTTTGCAAAAGAGCCATTTTTTGTACAATTTTGGTAGAAATTTCTCAATATTTTGAAAAATAAGCTTTCAAAAAATTCTTCTTGCTGTATTTTCATAGTTTTGCAACATACTTAATTAAAAAATAACAACTAAATGATTATTTAAGTTATTTTTTAGAAAATTGTCTCCGAACCCAGTCGGATACCTCAAAATAATTACCCAAAAAGAAAGTACCAGAATATTGAAGAAATTTGAAGCCTAATAGCAAATAAAAAACACGAAAGAATTATTTTGGAATTAAGAAAATAATAAAAGTTAAGAAAGAGGCGCTGGTGATTTAATTTTTCTTTCGTGTGAAAACTGTTAACTTTCTTTTAAGGTATCCGACTACGTTCGGAACCGTGATTTTAAAAAAGCGCATAAATGGATAATTTTCATGATATTTAGTGTCACTTAGATTAGAATTTATGTATAAAATTTTTAAGGACAGTTAAAAGGAATTTTTTGACAAAAATTTTTTAAAATAATTTCGGCAAATCTTAGAATAACCCTTTTTCGGGTCAGCTTTGGGAAAATGTTTATTATAATAATATTTTGCCTGTGTATAGCTTCAGACTCCTGTACAGAGGCTCAACTATGAGTTTTGAAAAATTCACATTATGTTCATAGTTACAATCCATTGAAATAATTATCGACGTCTTTTTCTTAACATTTCTCCCCTTTGTTGTCGTAAAATATGAATAAACCCACTTCTAAGTTATATATTTCAAAAATTCTAGTTGAGCCTCTGCAAAGAGGTTTGAGCTATATACAGGAAAAATAATATTACAATCGAAGCATTTTTCACAAAAGGAGAATATTTTGAAAATGGGTCATTCTATGTCCATTTTTTGTGTAAAACATTGTACTTGAATAATTTTTTATTGTAATACTATTCTTAAAACAATTGTATATTCATTTTCTAATTTGAGTGACATTAAATATCATAAATATTATCCATTTATACGCTTTTGCAAAATCACAGTTCCGAACGTAGTCGGATACCTTAACCCCATTTAGGTCACTCAAAAATTGCTATACATATACTATAAATCCATTTTAGAAAAAGAATTCATAAATTCATTTGTGTGTGTTTGATGTCTATAAAAAAAACTAACTATTGAATGGATTTTAGAGCAGTTTAATTAAAATTTTCTTTACTATCTGGATTGAAATAAAAAAATTTTGTCCGAAAAAATTTCCTGCTTTCTTGTAGCAGGCGAATTTCTGATAGCGAATTTTCCTCATTGTTAAGCATAATCTATAAAATATATATAAACTTTTTAGTAAATTAAACATAGCATGTAATAAAAAATAAAGAAAATAAGGGAATTTTTTTTTAAAAAAATTAGGTTTATTTATTCAATATTATTTTAATAAATTGTGACGGCTCACGCGTCCTTTCTGTAACATAACCTCTGGGTTCTTTGACGGCCAAGATTAATGGCCGTCAAAGTAATAAGTGGTTCGAGAGTAGGAATAGATTTCAGAATGATGATCGGAGATTCAACGAAAGGGGACAGAAAGAAACAGAAAGGACGCGTTACAGAAAGGACGCGTGAGCCGTCACAAAATTTCTAAAAACTTTATTTTATGTTTAAAAAACAAGACTTCCTAATTAAAAAAATATTAATTGTTTCTAAAGAAAATTTGAAATTTTACTTCAAAAAAGAATCCTATATGCAAAGGATAATATATTTTAATATTCAAACAAATTTCTAACCCAATTTTACTAGCAATGGTCGACTTTTCAATTCAGTCCAAAACAAAATAACTATGTTCCATGTTTCCAAAGTGTAAATAATAATATTTTAGAAAATAATTTCATCCAAATTTTTTCGTAGCAAAAAAGAAGTATTTTTCAAATTCGGTCTAAATGCCGCCCCTAAAATTTGTCGCACCGGACATGGGTTCCCGTTTGTCCTGCCCTAGAGCCGCCTCTGGAGCATACAATTGTACGAAACTCCAAAATCTTGGCTTCTATGACTTTATCCCGCTCCACCCTATCTTATTCATGGGGATCCGCTTGGCTTATGTCAGCGTGGGCGGGATTTGGAGTTTGAAATATTTTTTGAATTTAACTATCGCGGTACTTGCCGCCACCACCCCTTTTCGTATGCCGCCCTGGGCTATGGCCCCTCGACCCCCCTTACTACGACATTGATTCTATGCTATGAGTCTTTAGATGAATCAGATTTTTGAATATGATGCAGCGGGCTTGCAAGACGGATCGAACGGAAGTATTGCCCTGATAGATCTATGACCACTATGCTACCACATCAACGACAAATGAGCTATTGCAAAAGTATTTTCAATTCCAATATTGAAAGTAGAAGAGTAATTTAAAAATATTTTTTTCTTCAAATCCGTCAGAGAGGATTTACGTATTATCCTCAAGACATTTGTTTAGTGAGCAATCTATATAAAAAATGGGAAAATAACTTAAAAAGTTAGATTCTAAATAGATTTCTATGACCTTTCTGAGAAACAAATTTCTTTACCTCAATTTTCTTTCTTAATCTTCTTTCTTTGTCTTTAGAATGATATTTCTTAAATATCGATGTTCCTTATTGCTTTTATGTTAATGAAAGCAAAAAGGGAGAAGTAAAATGTCTCAACCCTACACAATGACGCGACAGTTGGCCTTTTTCTTTGATTTGCCGTTAACCGTTGGCTAACTTTTGTAGCCCCGTAGAAGAACGACGTTCGTCCATTCAAACCTGATCTAGAACTTGAATAGAGGCCTGGCCACCAAATTTATTGAAAGTAACATCGTATTCGAAAAAGATTCATTGTAAGGTACGTAATTTTTTTGCTCTATTCGTAAGTTAATATGAAAATGTTCTTAAGAATGCATTGTTCAGAAAATGTATTTCCGTGTGAGCCAAATAATTCTCATATTGCAATAGGGAAGCCGGTACCTCCCTATTGTATTGCATGAACAAATATGACGTAGCTCTAAATTTGTCTGCTGCTAATAAAGATTTTAAATTTCGCGAATATGTCTTCGAAGGATAAAATTTGTCTTCTTAAATTAATTATAAATTGCATGTTTCACACGAGAAATAAACTGTTCAGATTTAAAATCATAATGTTAATATTGATCTCAACTTGAAATGCAAGTAGAAGGCTGCCTGATGAAATGATGTTGCTTAGAAATTGTTTGATATTCTTATATTTCTGAAGGCGTTATTTTATTTCAGCCGTAATAAAACCTTTTCCAAGGCCACAAACGTAATAGCAGTTTCTCACGGGTCGCTACGTAAGGATAACTAACAAAAGCTAAATTTAGTACTTATCAAACAAAATAAATTTAATTCAGTTATTGGAAATTTTCCAACCTCTTGAATCTAGCCTCGTAACTGAATGTATACTTGCCGTTATAACTTCATCCAGGTGAAAACCGGTATAAGTGTAGTATTGGGGAGAGGTGGGCACTTAGAGCGCAGTCTTTTTTTTTTTCCCGCCAAGGTACTTTTTCGGAATTATTTATTTTAGAACGAATTCGATATCTCACCATGACATTTTGATAAAAATCGCCAAATCCAAAGTGCCACTGGGAAGATATCTTGGCTTGAAAATTTACTGTCCTAGATTGTTTTACTAAAATGCCATAAAATCAGCATATTTTTCAAATTAAGCTATTCTCAAAATTTCGGTATTTTTAAATAGGAGGGGGGGGGCACTTTGAATTAAGCGATTTTTTTTTTCGGACTAGGCGATTTTTTTCTAAATGTCATGGTGAGATATCGAATTCATTCTAAAATAAATAATTCTGAAAATACCTTGGCGACCGGTTTTAGAAGCCAAAAGACTGTGCCCCTATACTACACTTTAGCCAAGCAGCTTAATTTAAAAAAAATGGACTATCCTAATAAAAACCACATTTATACTGCTAAAATTACGCAAGTTGTCGCCTGTTAATACTTCGGTGGAATAATCCTGTACCGTTGGAAATATTCCATGTTCTTCTAAAGGTAGGTTTAAAATTTCAGCGATGTCATTGAGGGGAAAAAAATGAAGACAGCAAGCAAGTCATGTGTTCGAGTATGCATGGAGATATTTTATCAATATTGGCTGTATACTGCGGGATTTGCCAGTCTTTTTTGATTTGGCAAAAATTGAAAGGCTAATGTGAGTACCAAAATTTTATAATTGTTTACAAGTGCTGTGTAAAAGTAGACAATTATGTAACGGATTTTTTTAAAATTAAGATCTAGCATTTTTTTCACAGGTCCTTTGTTTTATTTTTATGGTTTTTTTAAAAATTATAATTTTTTCATGAATACAAATTCTGTGTGTTCCAGAAGTGTTATATCTGTATGTTATAATCTATATATGTCGGATGTTCTTTCACTGTAGATTCAGTTGTGCTTGTGAAATAAAAGTTGATATAAATTGTTTTCTGCTTTATTTACTAAGTCACATACTGTCATGTGCATTTCTTTTGTATTTTGTTGTACTGACTTAAGTAATTACCTAGAAGATGGTTTTGTAGCTTATTTTTAATTGAAATACTATTGTAGTTTTTAAATATTTGCTGTTCTGCGAGCAACTTATCTTTGATAATTGGCGACATTAAAAATTGCAACTGGGATTAACTTGCATAATCTTTTAAGAAAAAATGTTAATTTTAAGTAGAGTTGAATATATACAAAGTTTAAATGAATATCATAACTGTAAATTTAAATTTATAATTACCATCTATGTGTAATTGCAGATTTGTCATGAGTACACGTATTTATATTGGAAGATTAAGTTATGATGTTAGAGAAAAAGATTTAGAGAGATTTTTTAAAGGATATGGAAGAATTAGAGAAATTTTGATAAAGAATGGTTTTGGTTTTGTGGTAAGTTCCCGCAAATTTCATAATTCTTTAACCTTTTGAAAATTTTTATGAACTTGATAGAATTGCAAGTTGACATTAAGCTGTATCCATTTTTAGAATTTGACATGAAATATTAAATATTCCAAAATCTTTTGTCTTAAAGATTAAAGCAATTTAAAATGTGATTCTACTTAATATTTGTTTTTTGTTAATTTAAGATCTTTATTGATAAAACTTAATGATTTTCTGTGTAGTTTTAAAAAAATAAGTATTAAAATTTATTATGTGCTTTTAAAATTTCAAAGCTATTTTAAATTTTCAAAATTAGGAATTTGATGATTTCCGTGATGCAGATGATGCTGTGTATGAGTTAAATGGTAGAGAACTATTAGGTGAAAGGTGGGTAAATTAATATTTGAGCAATATACTAGTTTATAAATTTTTTTTATACTTTTCTTTTTCTGGAACAATGTATGACAAAACAAGTTTCTTTTAATAAATGCTTATTTAACATGCATGTGAAATTGGATATCTTGGAAACGACATATTTACATGTCAGAAATTTTGAGGGAATCTACTTACTTAATGGTAAAGGATATAGAAAAATGAGATAATAAATTAAGCTTTTTTTATAAATTAGCTTGGTAAATCTAAACCACAGTACAATCAAGCTTGTTTTTATGCAGGTTATTTCTTCTTGCAACTTTTATGCATTTTTTCAGCTTTTTGTGATATGTGTGATTTGGCATAAACTCTCTATACGATTGTGAAGATCTTATGGCTTTTAGAATCGTATTTCAGAGTATGTAAAGATTATATGTTGATGAATTTCTTTAACATGCAGTAATTTTTATAATATATTTATACTACAATTCCAAAGGTGTTTAATGAACAATCTTATTATAAAATGGCTCAAGCATTTATTCTCGAGGGGGGGGATATGTAATTTTGTTAAAACTTTCTTGTCAAAATTAAGTTGTATTAAAAACTGAAGGTTTAAGTGTAGGTTAGGCATCAAGTGGGTGAAGTTGCAATTCTTTTCTGACTTTCAATTGTTCAAAGATGGCAAAACAGCATTTTCTGAAAAAGATTTCAAAGAGATAAAAGTGCTACAGTTATTAAATAATGATATGAATAAAGGTCTAATCTGACCTGGACTTAAAAATTAAAGAAAAAGGAAAACTGACTTGGAGGAATAAAGATGCTTGTTTTTGCTGAGATAAGTACCTTAGGAGGGCAAATCCTCTTGATAGTTGAATTTGTGCATTATTCTCCATGCAGACTCCATAAAACAAAAATAGAGTGGATTATCACACCTATATTTTTCTTTTCAAGATCTGAAGCATCTCACTCTGCTTGCTTCAAACCAGCTATTTTGTATAGATAACACATTCAATTTTTGCAATAACTCTTTTATCTGTATACCACTGTATTACATCTCTCCCCTTTCATTAAAAAGTCTAAATCGTGCTTCTCAGAATTGCTGCTCAGGATAATTCAAAGGGACTTGTGCGAAAATTAGTGTAAAGAAATTTCAACGAAAATTTGAATACCTGTGAATTTAAAAACGATAAGTTATAGTTTAAAGAGCAATAAAATTGTCTTTCTAAAAACATTGCAAATTTTTTAAATAACTAGTATAAAAAAACTTATGACTTTTAGAAAAAGACTGCGTTTCAAAGTATAAATGTTATGAAATCTACAGAATCCTTATTTCACCATGAAATATAAATTAATACTGCTGAATCAAACAGACTTCCTAATCTGCACTCTTAACTAAATTTGATTCTTGTTACAGTATGAATGTCCCTTGTATCTAAAAATGCATCACTAGTAGAGATTACATTAATATCTAAAAAAAATTTTTTTTGTTTTAAGGTTGATTATGTGATTCAAGCACTATAAGTGTTTTCAAGATCCATAGAGATAATACAAGAGAAAAAACAATACAGAATTAAATCTTTCTGTGCTATTATAAAAGAATCTTATGTAGTTATGGAATGATGGGTTGGGAAAGTTAGATCAAAAGATCTTGTGCACATTTTTTGAGTAACTGTTTCATCTAATTTTTTGAAGTAGCCAAGGATGAAGAATTGCAGTGAACAAAAAATGCTCTGATGTCAGCTACTTTCTGTCTCCACATTGAAAAATTACTTGTTGCTGAGTGCTTGCTAATTTTTAAAAATCTTTTTGCGAAATGGAGTTAAGGAAATTTTGATTTTTGTCAATCAAAGTGCTATCTATCACTTCATTCGAGTTTAATTCGTATCTTTCTGATACTGCACTTAACAAAAACGAGGCTGCCATCTTGTTTTCGTGTAGTAGACGAAGAAACTTTTCAGCTGAAATTTCGAGCAATATATTTCAGCTCGCTAGCAAGAAGTTGTTCAAAGCTGTTGCTTGGCAACTGATTAAAAATTACTTGAAATTGTTTGTTGAAAGAAATTGCTCCAAATATATATATATACGTATGATAAGGCTGTAAGAGACGAGATTTATTAATTTTTTACAGTATCTGTAGAATTGTATCAAAGTTTTTTACCCTTTAATTTTCTTCAAGGATTACTTAGCTCCTTAAAAAGCACTTTCTATTTTGTGAAGCCTTGAAAATATTTTTAAGGGAACTTAACTGCAGTTTATCTACCACATAAAAAAGAATTAAAGAATATATGGGGAAAATATCTTGATTTACTAATCTCTTGAATTTTTGTGTTTTTTTTTATATGATCCGTATTTCCTGCATAAAAACAGGTTTAACTTTATTTTTAAATAATTTCGTATAGGTTTTATAACATTTAAGTTGTATAATATTTTTGTTTAAAATCTCATGGAATTAATTTGGTGGTCTCGTGGAGTTGTTTTATGCTACATATTTTACTTCTAAAATCCAAATTAATGTTTTTCTAAACAATTTAAAATTCATGAATTGTATCGTAACGTTAAGTATTCTTGACATGGAATATAAAGTATTCATATTGAGTGATACATTAAACCTTTTGGTTTTTATTTTTAAGGTTTGGAATTTCTTTGAAAACTGCTGTTTCAAAATGTATTTGTTTGTTCTGTTATTTAAGATTTAAGATGTAATTTTGAAGTTACGAGCTATGCACACATGCTATACCTTGTATACATTTTGTTAAGTTAAAAACCATATTGAATTGAATGTCAGGATGATCAAAGAAATGTGAGCAGAACAGCAAGGCAAACTTAAGATATTTTCCTTGGATTTTTTCCTCCTTGAATCTAAAATTGTTGTAAATAATTTAGTTAAGTTAAAGTAGTAGTTATAAAATGTTATATGTATTAAAAATAGTTAGTTTTTTCAGAATCTGAATTCGTGGAGTCAGATCAATCAAAATATTTCATCTCGTTGAAGAATACATAACTAAACTGTATTGGAACAGAATAGAGTAGTTATTATTGCTATATGATATACAGTAATAATTGATAAGTATTTTTATTAGAATTCAGCAGGTAGGAGGTTCATACTATATATATATGAGAAAAAGGTATTTAATGTCAAGTATATTAAAGAATAAGATTTTAGGGTACTTGTGAATATCAGCATCACTACAGGCAAATTGGCACCATGCGAATTGTGCCGTTTTCCACCAAAGTCTGATTAGTATTTTTCGTATAAAACACATTAAAAATCTTCGTTTTGGCATCAATAAGATTCGTGTGGCACTAATTTTTTAGAGATTAGTTAATACATAAGTATCAATTTGGGAGAAAATTAAGAGCTAAAATGTTTTTAAAAAAATTTAGTTTTAATGCAACAGAATTGAATATTTAAAAGAAAATAGTGATATGAAATATTCATTAAATTATCAATTAGGTCATAAGTTTTTAAGAATTTGATCTGAAGAAAAAATAATTTGAATATTTGATTTTCTTTTAAATAAAGTTTCCAGCTTTCATAAACAAATATTAATCTTAACTTGATAACATGTTTTTGGAGTTATTAGTTTTTAATGTTTATTGAAAAATATTTAAATCTATTTGGATTTGTATTGTATTTATTGCTAAATAATGCTTCTAAACTTTATATATAAATTTTTCTTATTTGACATTGTTAATCATAACAGTTCTTGTAACAGTGTTTTTAGGTGATCTTTATTTTGTTCAGAAAGTGCAAGGTTATATGCTTATAAACATTGAAGAAAATATTTAGTTTAATTAATAGTATAGGAAATGTAAATAGAAATGTGTTTTCAAAAACACAAAATATAGTAGGAAGAAGTGCTCTGTACATAAATGGTTTAACCTGAAAAATTTCACTTTTCACTCTCCCTCTCCAGGTGTTACATTTAAATCATTTTTGAAAGGTTTTAAATTGTTTGTTAAATGTATCTTTTTATTTGTTGTTCTCTTTAAATTTAAATTAATGGTAGAATTTTTAAAAAAATGGAAAGGTAAATTTTAATAAAAATTAGTTCCTTTTAAATTTTTTTTAAAAATTATGTTATTTGATTTTTAATAAGAGCCGTTTGTCTTTAAATGTTCAATAAAAAAGGTTTTTTGTAAATTTTTAAAAAGATTCTAATTTTCATTCATGCAAATATTATGTGATTTTTTTAGAAAAAAAATTGTTTTTTTTAATTTTGTTTTAATTTGCAAGGGGTTTTTTCAGATGAAAAAGCTTTTTTTTTGGGTGTATGTTTTTTTTTAAGTTTTGAATAAATTTTTTTTTAAGCTTTTATAAATTTTAAAATTCAATTTTCTTTTTTAGATAAAACGTGCTTTAAAAAGTTTGTAAAAAAACTGTTTTTTAAATAAACTTTAAAAGTTTCTATTAATTTTCGGTTACAATTAAAAATTTCCCCAAAGGATCCCAGAGGAAAACAAGTTGAAAAAAAAATGGGTTTCCCGTGTCCCCCAACAGAATGAGGGCCGGGGGTGGCCAGCGTAAAATAACTTTTTACTTTTTGGGGGAGGGTTTTTCCATTTTTTTCAAATTTTTTTTTTGCTTTTTCCCTCGCTAAACGGCCCCAAAAAACGCAGGAAAACCTTTGTGGGGGCGGGGCACGGGCAATAATTTTTTGGTAAGTAAAAAGATTTTCCCTTTTATTTTTTTGAATTCATTTAAATTTAAATTAATGTGGCTGCAATTTTTTTCATAAAAATTGGATTAAAAAAACTTGGCAGGTAAATTGTTTTTTTTTAAATTTGAGGGAATAAATTGATATTAGATGATATAAAAAAAATTAATATCTGAGTAATTTCTCTGCTTAAAATATTGTTATGAGTAGAAAACATTTTGTCATTTAGAAGGTTAGTTACTGTATCAGCTCAGCTTTAAGTAATTGACATTGAAATTAGGATTTTTTGCTTAATGTTAAGAAGCTTGATTCAAACTGAAAACTTTTTCAAGGAATTTTTCAATTAAAATAGTTAACTAGGTGCAATTCTAGCACAAGTGACAAAATGTGAAATTTCTTTTTGGGGATTTAATTTGGATAGAAAAAATAGTTTTGTGTTAAAAAAAAATGATCGAGCTTTGGGTTAGTCTGTATATAATTAAGCATTTTTCTTTCTGGAAAAGTTTTGAATTTGGATCTATTTGCTCTTATTTCATAGAAGTTAATCTCAATGAAACATCTGGCATAATATTACCCATTTAGACTTTGACAGTAAATTCCATACTAACTTAAGGTAGTTATTTTTTTTATTTGAATTTTAATGATTAAGAAAAAGAGAACTGAAAAATGTATAAGTTAGATATTTCATTTTTTTAGAATAAAAGAATAACTGTTTTTGAAAGAGAATGCAATTTATGCTGGATGGTTTTATCATTACATTTGTATTAAAATCATCATAATTTTTTTTTAAATATTTAAAAAAAAATTAAATGTATGAGAGAATGTTTATAATTTATACTTGTTCATAAATGGAAATTGAGAAGTTTATTTATGCTATGGTACTGTTTCTACGATCTTGATTTAAGCCTTGAGTGGTAACAAAAATAATTCAATGCTTGGAAGTTCTATACTCCATTTTAAAAAAAAAATTATATTTTAAAAACATAAGATAATATTTCAATTACTATGTAAATTTTGCAAAGGGATTCTGTTAAAATTTTAGTAAAATGTCTGATATTAATAATGGCTTTTATAATTTCATTCCTTGATGCTTTTTTATTTTTAAACTTCCAAAAGTGACTGATTAAATGTTTTGATCTTTAAAAGCATCAGTGTTATTAAACTTCATTGAATTAAAATAAATTAGTCAAATCTCTCTTAATTCAAACATTTTTTTAAAAAAAATGACATTCCTCTATACTTTCTTTGCCTTTAATTCTTTTCTGGTGTTTTTGAACCCAGTATTTTCTTGGTTTGGTATATAGTTTTTTAGTATGCCAAAACAAAGGTATATTTCTCTTGCCTATTTTTAAATAGAATTGGAATGTGAACATTTAGGTCTATTTTTAAATATCTGTGTGCATTGGTTTAATAGGTTAGATTTTTAAAATCATCCTTATATAACATTAAAACTAAATCTTAATTTAAAATGGTTTTAATTTGTATTTCATTTTAAAGAATATCTAATATAATGTTAAATGACAACCTATACTCCTCGCATTGCATAAAACACAGTAAAAGTAAACAATTACATTCAGTCATTAAAAAAAATGTTATCATTCAGTTTTATTTTTCTTTAACAGTGTATGATAGTATTGTGATTCCGAACTAGTGTTCAGCACAGCTGTCTAAAAATTATCCATTTCTTTCATTCATAAGTTACCATCCATCCAGCCCGAGATCCGCTAAAGGGTTGTGATGTGCGCTAAAGGGGCGAGGCAAGCGGGTAGTGTCAGGCCTGCATTTCTACCAACTACCATCTTCGTAACAATGGGATCGCTAGTTGTGGCACATCCTAACATTCCACCTATTGGACGATGGCTTATCAATGGATCTCGGCTGTGATACACTGAGGCAGCACCAGCCAGAGGTTTTTCACAATCGTTAAACACATCATTTTCTGGTGTGTCGGAACCTAGAGTGCAAGGGTCCAGGCCCTAGCTGTGCTTGCTGCATGTTCTGGGTGTCATCGTTCTCCCAGAGAGGTTGGGCAAGCGCTTTGAGCGGTGGTGGTCCTATGGACGCACTGTCTATAGAAGTCACTGTTGGGTCTTTCAGGTAAAGCATTGATTTTAGGTTTGTTTTAAAAAGTAAATGTGCTAATTTCTTAATTAAAATTTTTTTTAAATTTAAAACTCATGCTTTTACTTTATTCGCCAACTTAAAAAAATACTTTGGAAGATGCTTGATGATTCTCGACTGTTTACTTAAAAGACAATTTGATTAGATCTACAGTAAGGATACAGCTTAGAAAAATAATTTGGTGTACAATCAAAAATCTTGGAAATGTAACCGTCTCGGAAGTTTGGATCCTGTAAAGTTATTTTGGGACTTGGTGATGCCTGTAACAAGCAGATCTATTACATTGAAAATACATTGTTTTAAATAAAAGAAGTAAAACACTCGAATTTGCAAATGCGGTATGAAAGTAACATTTTATAATACCTCATCTGAAAGATAGGAAAAGGTCAGAGAAAATGGTATACCACTACTCTATTTAAGGAATGTAAGCTGTGGATGTCAATGATAATATATATTGCCAAAACAATTTGAAAAATGGACAAAATTGAGTTAGGAGACAGAATTTGGTATTTGAAGAAGTGAAAGATTACAAGATGTGGAAATACCAGAGACGTCATCATCCTGGGTTCATTGGGATTCAAGCCATATGTCCAATTAATGATAATCCTGTGTCTTTCAAGAAGCCAAGCTATTCATTGAATTTTTCTAAAATCCTGTTATAGTTTTTGAAGCAAGAAGAGCATTTCAAGATTAAATGAACATACTTATTAACCAGCCTGTAATTTTATACTAATCTGTACATATAATTTTTCTAGTTAAGATGGCCTTCATTAGCAATTAGTTTAGTTTTGTCTTAAATACTTTCAAGTATTTTGTGAAATTTTAGTTTTTATATTTATTGTATATTATACTCTTTTTAAGAATAATTTAATGTATCATAGGACTTGAAAGATTATATGCGTCAGGCTGGAGAAGTAACTTACGCAGATGCACACAAACAAAGACGAAATGAAGGGTTGGTATTTTTAAATTATAAGTACTTAATTTTTAAATTTGTTGAGTTCTGTTAAGTAAAAATTAACCCTAAAATATATATTTTATTGTCTTAATAGATGTGTATTTGTAGTCAAATTTAAATAACCACAACATAAAATTTTTTTAGAGTTGTTGAATTTGCCAGCTTTTCTGATATGAAAAATGCAATTGATAAATTGGATGATACTGACTTGAGTGGACGCAGAATTAAATTGATTGAAGACAAATCCAGGCGCAGACGGTAATTTTTTTAATTATCTTCTGGGGAATTTTTATTTTTGTTGTGCGAGATTAGTTTCTGTTTTTAGTTTCCTAGTATTATCTTTAAAGATGTTTTCTACATTTGTCAACCCATTTGGAGGTTGAGTTTAATTGTTCAGTTGCTGTGGCTTTTACCTGTGTTACAAATTAGAAAATATTAGCATTGGAATCATGAGGTGTAGACATTAAATATTTGAGGTTCTTTTATTTGTTATAGATCACGCTCAAGATCTAGGTCCAAGAGTCACTCTCGCTCCCATAGTAGAAGCCATAGTCGTAGTCGAAGCAAGTCTCGGTCTATGTCAAAGTCGAGATCTCGCTCCAAGTCAAGATCGAAGTCCAGGTCTAGATCCAAATCTCCATCTAAGGCAAGATCTAACCGCTCCCAGAGTCGCAAGCAGTCACGTAGTCGTAGCAGGAGCACTAGTGAAGACAGGCGCGATCGTAAAAGTCGTAGCCGCTCGAAATCTCACAAGAGTAGATCTCGTTCCCGTTCCAAATCGTCTGAAAAGCGCATGGATTCTCCCATACCAAAGGAAGATGAAGTGAGCAATTCTGCAGATGATAAGAATGATTGATTTTTTTTTTTAAAATTTCAGTTGTAGATGAGGTATATGTCTTCATTTAACAAACTTCTTAAGGGAAATAAATTTTGATGTTTTTTTATTTTAAAGTTATGGTATTAATAGATACTTAAACTGAATTAAATGTAAGTGAAAAACCTTTCTTGTACTGAGGTAATTGTCTGTTAAAACTCTTAAGTATATAGTTAAAACTTGTGATTTTTGTTACATTTTTATCCTTTCTCTATGTAATCCATTTTATATTGGTAGTTTGTAAATATTATTCCATTAAAATTTGGGCCTATGAATGATTTTCTTAGCATAGTAATGCATATTTTTTGCTTCTGTAGCAAGAATTTTCTCTTAAAAGGACATTTCGGACCAGAATGAACATGTTTCATTTCTTGTATATTTCAAAACACCTGGATTTCATTTTAAATTTTGAAAATCAGTTGCTGTAGTATGTTAAGATTATTGCAACTGTTAAATTTATTCATTTGTATTAAAATTTAAATTCACAATGGAAGTGAGAATGTATTCATTGCTACCTGTATGCTTGGTATCATTCAATTCATAAATACATGCCGAATACTTATTCAGTTGTACTTTAAAAGGGAAGTAAATAAAATATTCCATTTCATTTAATTTCTCTTGTTTCTTTGTGCTTATTTTACTCTAAATAATCATTTGTGAGATTAGTCGTGAGCTATATATAATTAATACATGATATGTATATATAAACCGTGGTATAAAATTCAAAGTTATTTCTATCCTGATTAGTCAGGGGTGGAATCTTTTATAAATGCTATCATCTGTACATCTCATTTTTTAAGAACTAAAGATGAGTTCTTGTGACCTACTTTTAATGTAATTTGTGTTGGAAACATCAAAAATTTGCCTGAATTGGCAGTAAAACTCGTTAAAATAATTTTGTAATAGACTTCAAATAATGACATTTTATCTTGCTTAGTGGTCATACTTCACAACTTGCACAATTAAATTAGTTCAGTGGTTTCAAACTGTGTTCCACAAAGCAAACCGGGGTTCCATGAGTAGTCACAATAAGAAAAAAATATGTATGCAAACTTTTCACGTTTTCTATTAAATTTGTATAATTTCAAGTATCAAAAGCTGATCCTATTAATTAAAATTGATAGTTTTATTTATATATATATGTTTTGCAACACTTATAAACTTTTATTGTCATAAAAAATATTAAAACACATTTTATCTCTTAAATTACTTCCTACTAGATTGTGAATATTCTATTTACTATCTCGGGTTCCACAAGATAATTTTATACTCGGTAATACAATGTCTTGCAAAACTAAACAGTTTTCTAATGGGAAAATGTACCATTTTACTTTTGTGGGAACATCTATAATGAAAGAAAGGGAACAAGATATCAAAAGATTTGATTTGTTAAAATCTAAAATTTATGCAAAGAACAGTTTTAAAATTTTTTGGGTTGTAAAACCCCATGCAAAGTTTGGGTTTTTCTCAAAAATCTATATAAAAACTTTTTAATCCCAGTTCAAAACATTGTGTTAATGTGAAATATATTTTTTAGTATAAATGGCTACAGAAACAAAGTATAAAAACAAATTAAACTCTGAATATCTAATGTGATTGCATTTAACAAAAAAAGACCTGGGGTTTAACTGTTTTTTTTATAAAAAAGTGTGTATTTGATCTACTTCAAATATTTTTTTTGAGATTATTCTTTAAATATTGTAAAAAAATCGGGTTTTTCACCCCATAACCCCTTTGAGGCCTTTCCCCGGAGGTTTGGGGGCTTTGAGGGTTTCCGCCATTTAAAAAAAGTTTAAGGACCACTGGCCCAATCTGTTCTACCCTTTTGCAGTAGCCTAGTGGTCAGGTAAGGGTTTCGAGGGGGGCCATTTTGAGCATAGGGGGGGGTTAAAAACCCCGGCTGTGTAGTGTGGGGGGGGTTATTAATTCTGCCCAAAGGGCTCATATCCCTTTCCCTAATGGTATGAAAGTTAGGAGTGCCAGCCCAGCGGGGGGGCCCCTCATCATTTAAAACCAGGGTTTAAAAATTTTGGGCCCCTTTTGCAAAACCCCCAAAAAATAGCTGAATAGTGCAATGTTAATATTCACTCAAAGGTGTTTTCATTTCTTGATTCAAAAGAGTATGAGAGCTGTTAACAGCCACATGATTCTAAGAATCGGCTGACTATAAAGTATTTTTGTACTGTTACAGTAATTTTTAAGAGGAACCCCAATTTGATATAATTTAAATTTTTAAAATAAAAAAAAATGAATTTTATTAAGACTCCTTGTCCCCCTACAGATGCTTAATCAATATTAGGCTGATACCTTCAACTAATAGAGAAATTTTCTTCATCTTTTGAACAGTTTTATATATTTTATGGAAGATTGCAAGCGCGACAGTGCTTTTCTCCATGAACTGCTCAGTGATTTTAATGTATTCAGTTTTTATAATTGTATACACACGGTAAGAATAATTATGGCTTTAGGTCTTGCAGATTAAACAAAATATGCCCAAGTACATTGTGAAGCATTCTAGTAAAAACATAATTTTAAATAAAACAAAATAGTTATTGCTCAATTTGGTTACTGCAACAGATTCAAACAGCAAGTCATGTATTATCCAAGTGGTCATGGTTATGAACTCGTAACCAGCAGCATTGCTGATGGACTGGTGTATGTTAAATTTGTCAAGGTTTTAAGTTCTAGTGGGAAAATGAAAAAAAAAGGGGGTACCAGCTTTAGTTATTTTTGGCAAAAACTTGTAATTTTCCCTGGGGATCACCTATGGGCCATTGTTTTTTTTTTTGGGTTTTTAAAAAATCGGGTTACTATTGGTGGAATTAAACTTGAACATTAACTCAGAATTTCTGTTGTCTGGATTAATGAAGATTATTATAGAAATAATTTTTTTTTTTTGAAAGACTGTTTATTTTGGACATTTGCTCTTTAGAGAAGCTTTCTTGGAAACTTAATAAGGTAGGGGAAGGATTTTAAAAATCTAATTTTGTTGTATTTGATATTGGATAAATAAGGTCATTATAGTTTTAAGTAATGCAGTTTTAAAACAAATAACTGAAGTAAAATGTTAATTGCTGGTTGTGTATGTCCAAAATTATGTGATTGTTTGATCTACATATATTTTGTAGAAATGGGTAATTTTCAATTATGTTTTGCGAGAGGCAAAAACAGTTTTTTCAATATATTACTCTTAAAAATAGATGTTTGGGTAAATGATGCAAAATGATTATAAATTGATTCATGAGGTTGTATCCACCTAACTTTTGATTTTCTCGTAATTAATAAACAAGATATGTGTGTGTGTTATATACTGAGACCAGAAATGAAAGAAAAAATTTGTATTTCGAGGAATATATGTAGTTTTTGTTATAATGTGAATTTACTAGTTTCAATATGAATATGGGTAGAATTAAGGAACACTGTTGTTGCTAGTTGTGAACTACTAACTGAAATTTGAGTACCAAATAAAATACATAGAAGCTAAAATAATTGCGAGTATGAAATTTGCATTTTTCCCAAGAAATCTTTACTAAGTTCGTGTCTTGAAGGTCATTTAATTTTTATTTACACCTTTTTTCATCCCCAACAGAAACTGAATGCTCTTGGTTACTTCCTCTCTGAATAAGGGCTCTAGGTATTATCTTATATAAAGTGAAATAATTCTTGAGTCTTTCTGGCAATTTTTTTTTGCTCAACCATACTGACAGTTTGTTAAAACTGCATTCAGTTTGGAAGGACCATTGCTTACAAAATAAAAGCTTTTAAAAAGGGAAAAATTTCCCCTTTAACTGTAAATGAAATTTTTTGACAGAACTTTTGGGTAAGATTCCCAAAATTTTTAAAACTTGTTTTTTTTTGTAATTTTTATATGCAAGTCAAGCTCTTATTAAAAAATCAAAGTCTAAACTTGGCCCCCCCCTGCTAAAGCAGTTAAGTTTTTTAAAATTTTTTGAAGGGGAAATTTTTGTCAGTTGGGAAATTTTTTTTTGACTTTTTGGGAAAAATCTGGGTTTTTGGAATCCTTTTTGCCATTCTTACTATAAACGGTATCAGTTGAGGCAAAGATGACAAGCTCAAAATGCACTGCTGTGTGTACTGCATTGTATTGAAAAGTGAACACATTCCTTCTAGATAGTTTCGTTTTCTCTGTTCTTGAAAATTGTTGATTTTAAAATTCCCTTGAGGCTAACCTTGTTATAAATTTTTCTGTATCCAATGCTGTTACAATTGAATTCACTCATTTAAATAAAAATTGTCTGCTGTTTAACTTGTCAGGTTATTTACATTGTGAGAACTTGCTCAACTTTTATCTAATGGCCCAGTCCTGTTCTGTTATTTGAAATATGACTGTTTCTTGCTCAGTCTTTTAGTAGAGGAACTGTTGTGCCTGTTTTATCTTGTTAAAAGGCTATGACAATAAGTAAATTCATTCAGATTTTTATACTGACATTGTTATTCATATGGAAATAAATTAGTTTATACTGATAGTTTTAATGTTGGTTATTTTGGTTTTTGAATGGACATTATCTTGGTGAACTCTTAAAAACTGTTATTGTGGGGACTTTTGGACCCTTTTAACAGTGAATATTTTATGAACTGTAAAAACTTAACAAAATGAGGGGTTTGGAGACTGACCTCGCAGGTTTGAATGAACCTTGGTCAGGTGACGAGGATGACATTTTAGCTGGTGCCCCTCTCCAAATTAGCCTTGATAGATTTAACATACGTCAGCCCCTCTATAGGCAGGTCTTCAGTGGTTCAAACTTTTGAAACTCAACCACAAATTCATGACCATAATCACTAGGTTACTGTGGCCATAAATGATTTAGTTTGGATCATTTTTGCATCTGAATTTTTTTCAGCATCTTGAAATACTTGAGTTAATCTGCATTCATTTTATTAATTGGATCTAATTTGTTATGTTTGAAATGTGGCACATCAGTACACAATTCTAACTGCAAATTACTTTGATATAATACTAATCTTTTTCAATTCCTACTTATTAGCTCTCTTTATATATTTTTATTTATCTTCAAATTTTCAATCATTAATAAAATACTTTCTGTTCATCCAACCAAGTTCAAATAAATTTTTTATTGGATGACACTTGATGTTAATACAGTTTTTTCAAATATTAATTCATTAATTTAATTTAATTAATTACCAGTTTTTGATGCCAACTTAAATTCCTCTCCATTGTTGTGACAATGTAACTGTTAAACCCATGACAAAAGTTGGCATTGAAAACCGATTTTTCAGCCAAACTAGCCAACCCGGATGTGCATTGTTACAACTAGATATTGGGATACCGAATACTGGTATTTTGAGCCTTTTTTTTACAATTTTGTAATACCCGGTATTTACAAGCTTAAATACCAGTTTTTCGATACTTACTAGAAATTTTTTTTTAAAATTGTCTCCGCTGTATGTTCAGGATCACCAACCTAGCAAAATAGTACGTTTTTGTTTTTATTTCTCCCTAACAGGCGAAATTAATTAGACTGAATATAAAGTTGCATTGTACAATTCAGGGAAGGGATAAAATATGTGAAACATCAAAGGAGGCGAGTCAGCTCAGAGCGATACTGCACGTGCGCATGATTCATGGTCTGATATTCGTATCTGTGAAAACAAGGTTGTAATTGTGAGGAAAGTGCGTAATATTTCAATATTTTTTAAATTGGTGAGTGTTATTCACATTGTATTTGCATATCATACTCGTGTTTACATATCATCATGATTTTATGAAGGAAAAAGAAGAAAAGAGACTAACTAATTCAAACTTTATCAAGTTTACATTTAATTTTCTTAAATTTTTTTATCCACAAACCTTATTTGCATTCAGAAGAATTCGGTACAGTTATCGAAGATGATGATAGTGAAAAGGAGTTGTTACTTGAACATAAATTAAAATAGCTATAACTAAAAAAATTTCAACAAACCAAAACACAATACAGAAATTAGCTGTATCTGAAACCATGCGACGAGAAATCGATTTATTAGAAGATGAGAGATTTATAGGTAAATACTTGGAAAGGTATGTCTCATATAGCTAACAATACCACACCAACTAGCTTAGATGCCGAAAGAGCGTTTTTGACAGCTGCTAATTTTTGCACATAATTGCATTCCAGGCTTAATGACTGTACAATTAATGCATTATGTTTTTTAAGATCACATTCAAAAATTTGTAATAGTACCACAGACTGAATTGTGATATTTACACTTTTTTGTGATTTAAATAAATAAGACGT
The DNA here is from genome assembly GCA_019973955.1 of Trichonephila inaurata madagascariensis. Taxonomy (NCBI): domain Eukaryota; kingdom Metazoa; phylum Arthropoda; class Arachnida; order Araneae; family Nephilidae; genus Trichonephila; species Trichonephila inaurata. The sequence goes on along the minus strand of BMAV01004622.1, from coordinate 60,879 downwards.
TCTTTTAGTTTTTTTCTGATTCTTTATATACTGTTATAATTTTAAAATTACAAATGAATTTTTTGTGATATTTGCATGCTCAAATAAAACAAAGAAACATCTGTATTTTCTCTTTATTCCTAAAACTGATACTACCAGTATTAAAATCGGTATCCCGATGTTAAGATCTAAAAAATACTGAATACCGGTATTGATCTTTTGGTCCGATATTGTAATCCCTCGTTACAACAATGCAGACAAATCATGCTCTTTTTTCAATTCCTACTATTAGTTCACACTATTTACTTATATGTGCATATATATTGAAATTTTCAATCATTAATAAAATACTTTCTGTTCATCCATTCAAAGTAGGAATTGACTTAAGTTTTTTTATTTATATTACTTGTTTAATAATAAATACTTGAATTATCGAATATAGTATTTTTAGTCTAGGTAGAGTATATTTAGTTTCAAAGTGTGTTTTAGTAGGTTTTAATTTAGTAACATCTTGTTACTCTGGATTTGCCAAATTTTACTGTATTTCTCTATATTTTTTAACTGTTGTGAGTTCAATTCATTAGACACAATTCCAAGATGATGGATTTATTTATTTCTTGATTTCATTGATTAATTTTCATAGATCAGAATGGACGTTGAATCACTCTTGATATCTTCCAAGCAAGGGCATCCTTTAGTAAGGCTGGATATTCTTTTTTTTTCCCTACATTAGTAACACATGATTTTTAGGAACTAGAAAAAATTAGATCAAATTTTTCTTTATCTTCAGGAACACAGCTGTTTCATAAGCATATTTGTTGGCAAAACATAAATATCCCAATCTTGAAAGTTAGTAATGGAATATAATTGGGAATAAATATCTTGTGAAAGAAATCTTTTTATCCTTAGAAGTACCCACCCCTTTTGTGCTTTCTAAAACTTGCTCTATTCTGCAATTGAAATAATTATGTACTATCCTACTCCCAATTCAAATTTGTGTAACCTAAATTTTAAAAAAAATGAACGTAAAATTTTCTTAATCTAAAATACGGGCATAAATAATATTGCTTAAGTTGTTTAAAAGTGGCACTATATTTTTCATTGTTTTTATAATGATACTTTTATCAATACATACAAAGATGTAGATTTAACATTTAAAACTACTTATGTGTTGCACAAAATACTTTTTTCTATATAGTCTACTGCTATATGAAACTTGATAAGCTGCAATTTTTTTGTACACAAATTTGAACACATTTTGTTTTAATATTCCAAACTTTTTCTCTGAATATTAACCAAAAGGTTGGTCCACATAAAGCAATATATGATTTAAGAAAAAAATAATTCTAGATTTTTTTCTGATTCATCCAATAGTTGTTGAAAGGGTGCAGTTTTCTTAAATAAGTAGTTTTTTGTAAGTAGTAGTAATAATAAGTAGTAATTTGATTTTCATGAACTTTTTGGACAATTCCATGTGAAGCTTTCCAAAAATAAATTCGTATTCTCCGAAGCAATTATTGGCTTACAATTTCATTTGTTTTAACCAAACTGAATTAGTTGGGTAAAGGAGATTTATTATTATCCCAAGGTAGAGAAATTTCATAACAATTTTCAGAATTGAATTGTTTTTGAAAATCTTTTTAGTTTCAAGATGAATTTGATCTCATTAATTCCAATCAAATTCAATTTGTATAAATTAAAAAGCTTTGTATCCCTATTACTAAGTTAAATAAATTTTCTTCAGCTGAGTCTACACGAGGTACTTAAAAACATTATAAGTATTTCTGTAACAACTAAACCTTGAGGAATTTTTTTGCATCTGTTTAACTGCATTCACCCCAGTGAAGTCTTGCTGAATTATCAAATACTCTGTACATGTAGTACCTGTTAAAATTTTACATTTTCACTACATTTGAACTTTATGATTTGCATATTGTTTGATTTTTTAACGCACTTTTTGTGACTCATTTAGATAAGCAATAGCATTTTCTGAAATAATGTTCAATATCAAATTTGTTTTTGCTGTAGATATTTCTACAGAAACAGACACATCCTGATACATGAGAAATATCTTCAAACACCAAGTTCATATATTGCGCATGATTATTTTAAATGCACATTGTTGTACCAAGTCTCAGCACATTGACTAAGGATATGTTAATGTGTACATTATCTAGGTAAAGTGCAGGAAACTTCTTTTAAATTCTGTAAAATCCAGCATATAACGCGCACCTATACTTTCAAGCTGCTCATTTTAATTTTTAGGTGTATTCACCGTACATCGTGCACCCCCTTTTTTTTATGAAGAAAAAACCTGAAATAAACATGTGCAATGCTGTTATGTCGTTTATTTGAGCCACTATACCAAGTTTTTGAAAAAATTGTATACCTCTAGAAGTACCTTTAAATTTATTAGGTATGTCATTTCTTTTAAATAAACAGTATTTCGATCTATGTAGAAGACTTAATTTTTTTTATGCATTATTTATCTCCTTTTTTTAAAGCTATCGTTTTTATACCCTGTGTATAACGCGCACCCGTATATTTCGATCTTATTTTTGGTGTGCGCGTTATGTACCGGATTTTACAGTGAACAGAATCAATCTGTTAATCTTGAGTAACTAGATAATATGCCCATAAATGACGAATTTTACATGACTTTTAAGATGCCATAATATTGCTGTCTTTTATTATACATTATGTTCTTTTATATAAATATATTTTATTTATAATTAGATTCCATATTCAATATACCAATTAAAGCTATACATTATTTTAATACATATTGCATTCATTCCTTATACTGTAAGCTACATGAAATTGTTTGTATATATATATATATAAAAGATTGTGGCGAGATTGGTAAGGCTTTCTTTAACATTGATCATATTTTAGATGGTTGATGTAGTATGAATTGTATGACAAGAGGCAGTTTTGTGTAATGGGAATCCAATTTATTTCGCATTTTGACACAAATTAACATCCAGATGACACTTATTGCACAAACGTTGAACTCAATAGAAATACAGCATGACGAAAACAAGCAGTGGGGAGGGGGGTTTTCCATAGTCTCGATTTTTATATGAAGTAGCAACCGGAAGTTTTAAATTCATGATTTCCGTGGACGTAGCTTGTGATTGGTGGAAAGATGTGCGATGAAGCTTGTGTAAGTTTACTTTAAGTTCAGTTCAATAGTGATACGACTGTTAATTTGGAGACTTGGCCATCGCCTTATGCTCTGACAGAATTTGATGAATATTTTAAAATCTATTGGTTAATATTAAAAATTCTTCTACTTTTTGGACATGCTCTATTGTTTTAAATCTCGACATAGTTGAATAAGACTGTGATTGGTGATAAATTTTTTTCAAAATATTTCACATTGAGTTTTGTATTTTCTTCAGGTCATAATGAAATGTTCACTTGTTTCTGGCACTTGACATTCAACGCTTTTTAAAATTTAAACAAAAAATAGAAGTGGATCAAGAAAAGGCTACTACACCCAGAAAATTTTTTGTTAATGCATTTCTGGCCATCTTTTTAAAAAAATATGGAAACTAAAATAATTGAATTGCCTTGCTATTTTTGTATCCCCGTATTAGCCCCAAAGATTTTTCCCGGAAGTGTTTTTTGCATTTTTTTTTTACTTTTTTAATAATTTTTTATTTTTGGTTTCTTTTTTTTTTTTTTTTTATTTTGTTAATTGTTTAATTATCTTTCTTGTTATTTTAATTAGTCAATCTGTTTTTTAATTTTTTTTTTAATAAATTTTGCAAAAACTTATTTTTTTTCTAAAAAGAAGGGCATAGCAGAGACTTAATCTGTGTGTCCTTTTTGTAATCGCTCCCCGCCTTTCTGTTTAAAAAGGGCCATTTAAAAATATTCATGATCACCAACAATGTGATGTAAATGGAAAATTTTGAAGGAATTCAATACTTTAAAGTGGTATGAATAGTTGCTTTTAAAAAAAAAATTGAGTTTATAAATTTTCAATGTAAAAACTAATTTTATACATTTTACTTATAAATGTTTTTTTACTGAAGTTTGTGTAATTTTTATTAATAAATGTAAATTTTTTTTAATTAACATAAAACATTATGTAACAAACATGGAAAGAAGAAAACAAGACTATGCCCAAAATATGTTAGACGGGAGGTTGAAAAAATTTAAAAATGGAGACATAGTGATGAATTATCACTGTTGTTAAGTGGGACATACAAACCAAAAGGGAAAGGTCTCAATAATTTAAAGTCTCAGGGCTCTCCCAAAAATTGGAATTAGTTCCCCAAACAGTAAAAAAAAGTTAGACAGAGTACTGAAAATGTAGTAGTGCAGTATTTCCCCAAGCATAAAAAATTATGAAACTCAATTGGAACACTTAAGGTTATAAAGGAGTCCAAAGGGGGAAAAAGCTTTTGGGCTGGGTATAGTATTTTTTTATTTTAGAGTTTCATTTTTAAATTTTTATTTTAATTCCCCATTGTTAGTTTTTTTTTTTCCAGACAGATTAAAAGGTGTTAGTAAAAAATTTTTGCAGGATATTAGAAAAAAAAATTACTGTTGACAGTGGCAGAAAGATGCTTATTGAAATAAAGGATATCCATAATATTAAAAGGTACTTCAATATTAGGGGAAATTTTAAAAAAGGCATGAAGTTGATCAGTGAGTGTCAAGCTATGGGCTCAAGAAATAAAAAAATAATGGAGAAAATTGTATTGTTTTTTCAAAGAGCAGGGACAATTGGGGGAATGACTATTGTTTAAAGATGAACATTTTGTCCTCTTAATCATGACAGATTTTCGGGAAAGAAATGATTACAAAATAGGGGGAAGGAAAAAAATTTGTCCCGATGGAACAAAATGGGCAAAAGGCTTATGTTTTTTAATTTATACTCAGTTCTGGTAGTTGATGAACATAAAAAATGGAATACCTGTGGCATTTTGTTTTTCCAACGGGTTCTGAAGAGGGTTTAAAAATTTATTTTAGTGCCATTAAAAATACTGTAGGAAAAATTTAAAAACAAAACCATTTATGACTGATGATGCTCCAGCATTTTCAATCCCCAAGGTTATGTGATGGGCACAGTTAAAAATGTCTTTTTTTGGCTTGGCATGTCCAAGAAACTGGCCCCAAAAAATTTAAAAAAAAAAATTAAAAATTTTGAAAAGAGAATTGTTAAAAAGGGGGATTAAAGGCAGTGAAGGATGAACTTTTTTAGAAATATTTTCCAACCTAATGAAACCCAAATTTATAGAAGGCGGGTTTAAAACCCCGATACTTTTGGTTTGGGAAAAAATTTCCAGAAAATTATGTAAAAGAACCCTAAAATGAGCCTATTGTTACAGAAAGGGTCTGGGCATAAATACAAACATGTGTTTGTGTGTGTAGGGGAGTCCCTTTATAAAAAAATTTAAATACCATTATTTTGATGGGAAACATGTCAAGATTGATGTTGCAATATATATAAAATGGTCTTAAAACGAAAGAGACTTAATATTTTAAAAGTTTAGTAAAAATTACAAAAAAACCCCCCTTTCCTCTTTTATAAACTATCAAAAAATTTTGAATAGCCACAAATTAAAACTGAGATTCAAAACAATAGAATTGAAAAAATTGCGGTAACAAGTGGAAAATTGGAAACTAATCATTCCAACTTTTATAATATGCAAGAAAAAAAAAAAGAATGCCATAGGGTTATGTAACATTAAATGTACTGCCCCCCAAATTTTTATTCATTCCTATACATGCACTTGTGTAGACGGTTTTAAAAAGAGGAAATATTTGCAAAACAAATTCATAAAGGCCCAAATGTTTTTTAAAAAATGATACACATAATGAAATACAAGAAATTTATTTAAATCAAAAATGTTTAAAAAAAAACCTTTGATATTTTTCCCCGGGGGCTTTTAAATCTGCTAATAATGATGGCCATGAATCCAAAAAAAAAATTTAAAAATTCTTTTTTTATTGATGAAACAGTGTACACCCAAAAAAGAAAATAAAAAAACAGGAACCTAGAAAAGTTTTATTACATATTTTTCATAACAAAAAAGGGGCCCCAATAATAAAAGGGAAATTAAAAAAGAGGAAATCCTGATTAAAAAATAAAAAATAAGATTTTTTTAAAAAAAACTTGGGGTATTTCTTAAAGAAAAAAAAGATGTCCAAAATAAAATTTAAAAACAACCACTGAAGAAGTAAACAATATTAAAAAAAGGATTACTGTTAAATTCTAAAAATTTCATCCATCAAATACAGATTTTTTACCATACTTTTGCAATCCCAAAAAAAATAATTCCCAACTTTTTCCCTTTTGCTTAGTTTTGTTAATAAATAAGATTAATTTATTTTCATTTTTAGGTTCTTTTTTCTTTTTAAGTCATACACATTTAACTACTGGCATAAACATGCAATTTAAAATTGATCCCGGGATTATATTTTATCTCAATATATTATAATGTGTGTGTTGAAAAGAAAATAACTATATGTATTAAGATTTATATTATATTGAGAAAGAGAGTTATTCTTAAAGGATACTTTTTAAAAAAAACTTTTATAAATTTTACATATTGCCTAATTCTTTTTAAAAAAATAGAATCTAAATCTAGGTAAATTAATTTACATGTTATATATATAAATTAAGGTTTTTTTAAAATTTTTTCTTTATGAGAAGCAAAAAATGTAGATATTTTAAAAAGAAATTTAAAATAATTCAATGTATTTTTGGGTTTTTTTTGTCATATTTATTTTTTTAATACAATAAATTATTTTTATTAACTAAAAAAAATGGAGATTAAACTGAGGTTTGATAAATAATCACGAGATATATTCACAAAAATAAATAATATTTTGGACAACAGATGGCGATAGCACTGCATTAAAAAAATATCTGGGTGCAGTTGATCCACTCCTGCGAAGATTATAATTTCTAAGACACAGTCACTATTAAATCCCGTCAAGCTGGCCAGCCAGTCAATTATTTACGCCCGAAGGGTGAGGACCATTACAAATTAAAAGTGGTTTAAGATGAAATTAAAAGGAATTTATTACATTTTTTATGTTATCATCAAAATGTGGAATTTGTTATTTCATAAAATAATTAATTATTTTATAGAATAGAACTTGCCTAATTGTTAAAGTTTTAAAATGGCAAATTTTGCCAAATACAATTGTTGCAAAATTTTTTATGCTACTTAAGTTTTTGCCTACTGAACTAAGTAGCCTTTTAATTTATGCAATTATAAGATATAACTATTGTTTCCTTAACTTTTATTTTTACTATTGTTTAATGAATCTAGCAATGTTATTTTACATTCTTTTTATTTAATATTTATCATTTAAATTCACCAATATGAAAATATTTTTTAATAATTAAAATATGAAAAAAATTTTTTTTTAAAAAAAACTACTTTCATGAAAATGATTTTTTTACATTTTGCACAGTTCATTTATAGAGTATTTGTTCATAAAATTTCCGTAATGTGGAAATTATTTATCTATTCCCCTTTTAACCAGGAAAGTTTTCCATAAAAAACTAAATTTTCACTTTAATGGGATAACATGCATATTAAAAATCAATATGGGCTGTGTATTTTTTTCATCCTTGTATATTACGTTACATTTACATAGTTATCTGCTATATTGTGCACAATATTTATTTCACTGAGGGCCATTTTTACATTTTGAAAAGAGATGTAGAAAAAAATAAATAAATTTTACCTGAAATTATAGCTGTTATTATTTAATCAGTTTCATCAAAATTTTCAATTTATCATTTCTAATTTTGTAATACGTACTATCACCATACATACTACCGTAAAATCCGGTGTATAACGCGCACTTCAACAGAAAAAATAATATCGAAATTTAGGGGTGCGCCTTATACGCCAGGTATAAAAATGAAAGCTTCCAATATATATATATATGCAAAAAAAAGTTATGTTCCTGTATAGTTAGGTATGGTGTTTTTTAAAAGAAATGATATACCTTTAATTAATTTAAAGTGCTATAGTTCTAGAAGTATACTATTTTTTCAAAAGCCTGCTATAATACCGCGAATAAAAACTTAAAAAATAAAACATTGCCTGATGATTTCAACCCCATAGAAAGGGGGCGTTATAAAAGAAGTATCAAAAATTAAAATGCAGCTTGAAAGTATAGGTTCGCGTTATACGCTGGATTTTACGGTAATCCAAAAGTTATTTGTATAAAAAAAATATCTGTTTAAAAGTATAGTAACTGTTTTTTAAAAATTAGTTTTCCAAAATTTCCCTTAATCTCAAATTCCCAAAAATTTAGTAGGTCCCCTTAGAAATGGTTTGTTAATTTTAATGCTTATTAATATTTTATAGCAGGGGTCGGCAACCTTATAGCTGTGGTGTGCCAAACCAATATGATTCAGTGTGCCATGCAGTAGGAAATATTTGAAATAATTCGATTCCCACGGCACTGCATACAGAGTTAGGAAATAGAGGTCAAAATGACGGATTTATAGTTTTATTATAAATTAATTTTGCATCATTTAAAGATATATATTAGCATAAAAATAATCAGCATAAAAGGTCGCTCTTCTTCCAACATAAAAAAATTAAAATTCTACATGTATTATGTATATTTTAATATTTGTTGAAATAAAAATAAACGCCAAGTATAAATATTTTTGCAATTTATTGAATTGAAAAATTAAGATCTCTATGCGAATCTTGTCCCTGCAAAGCTCTACTCAATATTGCAATACTAGGGGTATAATTTGCTATTTTCAATTTGACACATTATTCTGAATGCTCAATTGTTGAAACAACTTTGTAGACTCAAAATATATTTCATATGAGAAAAAATTTTGTTCATGTATATGTGTAGAACCAAAAGCGAAAAGTAGAGCTCCATGTAGTTTACTTCAAATAATTAAATCGCTCTGGAAATAATTTAAAATAGCTATCGATAGTTATCTTCGAGATCTTTTCATCATTTCGTAAATTTTGCTTTAAATAATTCTGAAGGTTGATGACGCAGTAATGAATGACTCTTTATTTTAAAAGTATTACACAGTCGTTTTTGATTTGAATTGAATATTTAACGCTAAGAATTTAAACAAAGGATTTTTTCACATTAATTACACAAACTTTCCGCAAGCAAATTCAGCAAAATCGTTTCATGGCAAAAAATCGAAAGTAAGAAATAGTCTTAATGCGTTAAGCATAGAGAGGAGAGATTTAACTTGACTTTGTAGAGTGCTACTGAGAATTGCTCCGCTTCCCACATGTGGCACGCATGCCATGCCTCCATTTCTAGTAGAGATGTGTGGCCACACCTTTACTAGAAACGGTGGAAGAACAAAACCTTTTGTGTTTCCTTAATCATTTGCGTAATTTAACACCTTCCCAAAGTAGTCGACTTACTACTCAAAATTGGGAAATTTTGTATGGTTTGTTAGAATATAGATAGATTTTCCGAATAATTATTACTTTGACGTAATATTCCGTTAAGATCTAGAAATGAAAGCTGTGTGAAACATACGAGACAATGTTTTTTTTTTATTATTTCTTTTCAATTGGAAGTATACGATGTAGATCAGTGATCCGCAACCCACGGACCAGTACCGGTCCGCGGATCAAATGGTGCCGGGCCGCCTAAAGAACATTAAATTATTGCCATTTTATTAAAAGTGGTCCATTTCTCTCGGATTTGCTCAACTTTCTATGGAAATAACTATATTTCACGTTAAATCACTTATTCATTTTTGGTATAACTATATTTTATTCTGAAGGCATATTTAAATGTAACTAAATAAAAATTGTTAAATCAAAACAATCTAAAATATAAATTATCAAACGTTGACCGGTCCGCAGTGATAAAAAGGTTGCGGAGCACTGATGTAGATAACAATTTTTTAAATGTTGCTTTGAAATAGATGTTGATAAATATAGTATTTCGTATCGTTTGTGTTTGTATGATTGTACCGATGCTTTTACCCTTTAGTATGCTCATGTTAAATGAGAAATTGTACGCAGAATTTTTCTTTAGGGGAGGAGTTAGAAATCTAAATTTTTACTCGATATTCTACAAAATATTCGCAATTTAAACGTTTCTTTAAAGAAATAATTTGTTGAGTATTCTATGGAAGGACTTAGTGCTTGTGCGATTAATTTAAATACATAGCGAGGCCGCGTTAACCTGGTGGGCAAGGTATCGGATCCTGGATGGCATGTCACGAGTTCGAGCCCAGTACCACTAAAGCCCCTCCGTGTAGTGGAACGATGCACGTTAAATCTACCGAGAGCTCTAACGACCTCCCTTTGGGGTAAGGGGGGGGGTGCCAGTTCAGGTGTCGTTCTCGTCACTTGACCATGGTTCAAAATTCCGAGGTCTGTCGCCAAAAGCCCTCGCGTAGCCGAACAGTGCGACGTTAATATTCATTCACTCCTCCTGGGCTTGTGTGGCTGGCATGTCATGATTTCAAGCCCTAGTGGCATTGAAGATCCGCCGTGTAGAGGGGCTGTTGAATCTGTCGAGGCTCCAAGTCCCCGCTGGCGTGGTGTGGAAGTTCGGTGACGTGATACCAACTCGGGTGTCGTCCTCGACACTTGACCGGGGTGCTAAATTACGTGGACCGTTTTCAATAGTGCTCGTGTTGCTTTTTTTGGGCCCTCCCCGATGTTCAATAAACACTGTTTGTAACAAGATAATTTTTTTTGGAACTTCCAGTTTTATGAAAGAAAAAAAAAAATTCAGGTCGTATAAACATACATTTTGTTAAAATTTTTATTATATATTTTATGCGTTTCTAGTTGAAAAGTACAGTAGAACCTGATTGATGCGGCTCTAGGTCATCCGGAATAAGCATAATGAGCCTAGATACAAAACTAAGAACTATATAATGACATGATTTCGAAATAAGACAGTGTGAAGTGATAAACAATTGCACACGCGAGAATTCAAACAGATGTAGTACATCAGGTGAAAAAAAAAAAAGAACACGGGCAGTTCAGTCTATTTACGTTCAATAATTATTTCTTTTAAATAGTAGTCCATTTTAATGAAAATTTATTTTAAGTGTTACCTAAATTTCGAAGTTATATGAGTAATATATATAGGTAGTTTTTTTATACGTTATTTATGTATGTACAGTTTTAAAAAAAATTCAATACATGCAATTTTTCTCTCTCAGTTCTGAAAATTTCCAAAGTTAATGTTATGTACTTCCGTTATAGTTTTCAAAGTTATAGTCAATATTTTCATATAAAAATATTTTTCATTGAAACTTACAGTTTTATAGAATTTTGCATTACTTTTTTTTTTTTTTTTTGAGAAACTACGAATTAAAATGAATACACAGTAGAAACACAACTAACGTATAATTTTTAAAAAAATCTAGAAATCAAATAAATATCACGTAACTAGATCACTAATGGTATTGTTTTCTTGAGGAACTGGCATGGGCTCATCGAACATCCCCAAATCGGCTTGATACAATATTTCATTAATGTGGTGTTCCACAGTTATTTCAGTCGAACGACTGTACAGTCTCATTTTGCTGGCTATGTATTTCCCAAAGCTGTCGAATCGATCATCCGGTATTCTTGCCCCCCTCATTCTGGGATCTTCGGGTAGTTTTCTTTTCTTTAATATTGGACGTGGCATCTCTTGTTCTGTAGCTTTCATTATGAATCTAGATGGGCCTGATTCTGAATCTGTATTATTTCCGGATTCTGTTAAAGACAGTGATTCTGGGTCTATTATTTCCTCGAGATAATCATCCTCTGCTGGCCGAAAAGGAAGAGGAGACAATTCATACCCATCCTGTAAGATATGATGTATATTGGCATCGTATCGGATTTATGGGCATTATTCGCTAAAGCTAATTAAATAAGTTATCGATAATTTCCTGCAACATAAATGGTGGGACTGCTGGAAAGAAGAACAAAACAGCTAAATTTTCTTTAATTCGCTCGTTTGATTCGAATAAAGACCTATCATGAACAGGGACGTTTTAAGGCATGGGGCCCAGGGCCTCATCCTCGGTGGGGGCCTCGTTTCGTCCTCAACTATGTCTTAATAACATCATGATCCGGATAATTTTAATGTGATCAAATATTATTCCCTTACATATTCTCTGAAAAACAGGGAATTCCAAACAGCATATCAATTGACAAAAGTATTAAGACAGTATTATTATGTGATGACCGTTGCCCATGTCTAGGCCTAGGCCTAATACCATAAACAATCATTCAACTCATTTAGTCGAAATGTAGCCATCGGTCGAGCCGGTTTGGGCCTAGGTTTTTGAGATTGTGAGTTGTGCACATTTATTTGTTTCAAATTACCGTTTGAACGAGTATTTAACAATGCATGGTATATACTGTCTACTTTTAAAGATTTCAGGTAAGGCGTACTTTACCATAGGGGGCAAGGGCCTCAAAAGTCTTAAAATTACACTGGCCTAGGGCCTCAAAGGGTCTTAGACGTCCTTTATCATGACTAGCAGTATTGTTTCATTTTAAATAGATATAAACCTCTAAACTCTTCCGTGGTGTGGTGTGGAAAACAGATGAAAATACTTCGAGGTTTAAAATTACAGCTCCATTTTCATCAGATGTTGTTTAATGCTTGATACCTTCTTTAATTCAAAAACGAATCTCATTTCATCGAAGACTCGTCATACAGAGTTATGGCAATTACTGCACATTAAGTGGGCTGCAAAACGTAAAATGTATTATTAAAAATTAGGAAAGGCGAATAATTAGGTGGCCACAGCTCAAAGATCTGTCGCTAATAGTCATGTAGTTATAGAATAAAGCTAATTTAAAAACCAAACCAAAATTTTAAATTAAAGATGTTAGTACTTAAGCAGCATTGACGATATAGTTACGGTGACACCAAACTTAAAAGCCAAGTTGTTCATTGAATGTAATGAAGTTGTGCAACTTTATGTCCCCTGATCCTTTTAAATTGATGTACTTGATACAGAAAAAGTATTTTAAAAGCAATTATATATATATTTTTAAATTTTAAAAGGTGATTTAACTGGATGGATACAAAGAGTGCAAATTTTATTTTTCCTATTTTCAGGATAATGAAAATAATTCGTTAAATTGAGACGATTATGAAAATCGATTCTATAAGGGGAAATAACATTTTCTAAATCTTAGGAAATAGGTTAGTAGTTTTATTGGATAAGTAAAATTGTAAGAATATCTAATTATCAAATTAAAAAATACATGTATACTCACACTCTGACAATCCAATGTTGACTTGGGTTCATCTTTATCGAGCAGGAACTTCATGTGTTCGAAGGCAAACCATTTGGAATTGTATACTTCTGTAACACCTATGTGAAATGAAATAAATTAATTTAGAAAATTTTAAATGTGTGTGTGTGCAGTTGACTAGTAATTCTACATTGAAGCTAAATCTTTTATTTAGTTTTTATTTCTGGTACGTAGAAGGAGGGATTTTGCATACCTTTATCAGTTCCTATTAATCTTTTGCCTTTGCTTCTTTGAGCCCTGAACGAACCCAACAAACTGTTCATTTTTGTCGTATACTTTTCTCATCTACCTTCATTTGTTCAGCTATTTCACTCCAGGCTTCGTTCTTTTTGTTTTTTGAATTATAAAATGGATTCTTGGGATTCCATAACACATCTCTTTTTTTATATTCACCGATTAATTCGATGCAGTGGTCGTTTGACCAATCCATTTCCATCGTAGACGTACGCTTATTTGCGCTAGTTGTACTCATTCAAAATGGCGTTCTCGGCGAAAGCATATGCGTGCTAGTTCCTTTGTTGCGTGATCAAAGTCGACAGCTGCCGACTCGCTTCGTTCGCATTCGTTGCGGCTCGCGAATCACTACGCATGCGCCGAGAAGCAGCGAAACAGACGTCATACGTACGTGTTCGCTCTTACTCGCCGCATTTGTCTTGAAATCCGGCTGCGGCATAAAATATTAGGTTGGCATGTTTGAATTTAATATTTTAGGTTTGAAAGATCTTGAAATTGTTTCGCATAATTCTTTTACATTGCAAACATTATACTTAGCGATTATAAATAAAAAAAAAAATGGCTCTCAAATTTTTAACGCTTTTGAGAATTTGTTTTCCTTAGTCATCCTAAGCCTTATGAAACAACTAGTTATTTGCTAATAGAAATAGTAATTATTTTGGTGGAAAAATAAAATTTGAAATGTTTTTCTTTGGCGATGCTTCCTTTTATGATGAAATCTCGACCTTTGGCGTTGGTTTGCGTATAAGCTAAAAAAACTGTTTTCAGAAAGATTTAAATTGTAACTATTTAATAAAAAGTAGCTAAAATAAAATTTTTCTTTGTTGATCTAAGTAGGAATTGACTCAAAAAAAATTTTTTTTTTAATTTACTTGTTTTTAAATCTCAACCTAAAAATTCCTTTTAGTACATCTAATGATAACAGAAATTTTCCACGTTTCTTTATTAAAAAAAGCAAGATTTAAAAAAATTAATTTTAGTATTTTTTTTTTTTTAATCTGAAAAAGATGTTAAATCTATTAATTTCATGAAAAAAAAAAAAAGCATCACTTATTCGCGAAACTAATAATCACCATTTTTAAAAAAAAGATTTAATAAAACCAATATATTATTTTTTAAAAAAAACGTAATTAAAATTTTTAAGTTTTTAAAAAATAATAAATAATTATAGAGTCAAATCATTTCTATAAATATTATGTCTCGGTAAAATTTCCAAGTGAAGAAAAATGGATAAAAAAAAATGACAGGGGAAAATTTTTTTTTAAGAAAAACGGAATTATAAATGTTTTTAAATTTATATAAATTTTCTTAGTTTCCTCGTAGTTTTTATATAAATATGACAGAATCACAACATTAAGTGGTAATTAATTTTTATTAATTATCATTAAAGTATCGTATTGTCATCTAAAACTATCGTGTACATAAAACTTCAGTTCAACTGAATGCTTTAAAACGTGAGAAAAAAAATCTTTTATACATAAAGTTTTGACCCAAGTCGCTAAAAATGAAACCAACGTGGCTCTATCTATAATTCTTTGAATAATTAGTTTCAGTCAATTAATTATAATTAAATTATCGTATTTTTACCCAAAACAATAGTATATAGAAAATTGCAGCTCAAACGAGTGTTTTAAAATGTGAGAAAAAAATCTTTTCATGTTTTGACACAAGTCGCCAAAAATGATGCCAACGTTGCTGTATTTGTAATTCTTTGAATAATTAGTTTTAATCAATTATATACTGCTGTTGATATGTTCAATGAAGTGTTTTTTTCTTGCACCGGCAGTGACATCATACTTTGTTTTTCGTATTTTTCTCGTAAACTATGGATCGTACAGGAACGCTTTTTTGGACAGTTTTTATGTACTTCCAACGAGGAGTCTATAGCTGTGCGGAGTTTATCCGGTCGTTTTGAGACACCCTGTATATGTTTTTGAAGATAACATTTATTTAAAAAGTATCTGTATATGTGTTCTGTATTAATGTAGTTGCAATGCATTGCAGTATTTTTGAGCAATATCACATTGTATGCCTATTATAAAGCTGATGAAAATAACCTATTTCTTTAAAATTTTATCTAAAAAAAAATCGATGCAATGTGGAAAGCAATAAAATTATTACGTATTTCTTTTTACATACTAGATGTACTTCGTATTTTCCTACAAGAAAAATGAATGTTAAGAAATAAGTCTAGCAACGTAAAGTTATTTTCCATTACATAAACAATACATTTCGGGTTTAGTAAAATTATTTTTTATTTTAAAATTATGTCCAATTAAAGTATATTAAGAATAAACGGTCTGTCTTAATATTTCTTTAATTAAATAGCATTTAAAAAGATGAATATAATTATTTAATATGATGCATTCCTGTTCGCACTTAAAAATTTGTATGGACAGTTTTTAATTTTTTTTTGTAAGTATCAAAAACCAGTTTTAAAGATAATTCCTTTCATTTTTTTGCGTTGCAATATGCATTTAGGAATAAATATTTAAATCTTATTGCAAGTTAGCTCCAATAAAAGTTTTTCTTATATATATATAGTTAAATAAGTAAATGTAATTTTTTTATTAGATTCCCAGAATATCATTAAATGTTTAAGAGTATTTTAAATTTAAACTATATAAGAGTTCAGTAAATTTCTAGAATACATCAAATTTTCAAAATATATACAGTCAAGCCCTGATTTAACGAATTTTTCTCTTTCCCCGATTGAAATAAAGGCAAAAAACACCCATTTAACGAATAAAAAACCCCCGAATTAATGAATTATTTCAGCAGCTGGAAAAAATATTTTTATTAGTTTGTATTCCAAAAGATTTTATTTCTTTTTCGAATGACATCTTTTTTGTCCGGTATAAAAAAAACTTTTCTGTTCCAAATTTCTTGGGAGAAAACTTGTAAATTTCAACGAGAAATGGTGAAGACCATTATTAGACTTTACAGGTGCCGACGAGTTATGAGAGTAACCTATCGTTGGAGTTTAGAGTAGGATAGGAAATTCCTCCCTTATCTCTTCCCATTCTATAAAGCAGGGGATATCTTAAGATTTTAAAGATAATACATTTGTTGAGACGGACTGCCTATCAGTGTGTAACTGAAGTTCAGGAAATTATTGATTTGTCGGAGACAATGCATAACGCAGATTAGATAATGAAACTCCTATCAAAACTGTCACATTTTCTAATGTTTTACATTGCTTGGAAACTGAAAATATACCTCTTTTTTATGCAGCAAGATGTAACTGATGTATTGTTTTCTTCTCTGCATAGAGTTGAAAAATAACTCTTTAGAGCAGGGTTACTCAACCTTTTTCACTGCTGGGCCACATACATATGTCAGCTTTTTCATGCGGGCCGCATACATATGTTAGTTATTTCTCACGAGCCACAATATGAGGATAAAATGGAGGGGGGAGAATGCTTTAGTATTGACTACGTTCGAACCGTGATTTTAAAAGCGTGTAAATGGATATTTATGATATTTAGTGTCACTTATAGATTAGAATACATGTATAAAATTGTTTTATAAGGACATTATGACAAAAATTATTTAAATACAATATTTCGGCAAAAATTAACTTAGAATAACCTTTTTTCCAAATGTTCTCCTTTTGTAAAAAATGCTTCTATTATAATAATATTTTGCCTGTATTCAGCTCAGACCTCTGTACAGAGGCTCAACTAGAATTTTTGAAACGCATAACTCGGAAGTCGGTTTATCCATGTTTTACGAAAACAGAAGGGAGAAATTTTAAGAAAATACGCCGATAATTATTTCAAATGGTTGTAACTCTGAAAATAATGTGAATTTTTCAAAAATCATAGTTGAGCCTCTGTACAGAGGTCTGAGTTATATACAGACAAAATATTAATAGAATAGAAGCATTTTTTAAAAAAGGAGAACATTTGGAAAAAGGTTATTCTAAGTTAATTTTTTGCCAAAATATTGTATTTAAATAATTTTTTGTCATAATGTCCTTAAAACAATTTTATACATGCATTCTAATCTAAGTGACACTAAATATCATGAAAATTATACATTTATGCGTTTTTAAAATCATGGTTCCGAACGTAGTCGGATACCATAAGACCAAGATAACATTGGAAATTTAAAATGTGGAAAATTGATAAAAGTATTATATAACTCCTGTTTTTCTTTAATTATTATTTTTATACATTTTTATTTTTGTCACTAGCACTAAATTAAAAGCATTTAAGAAACACTCCTTCACAATTTCTGCTTCAGTAAACAGTTTCATATGATTACCAATAATATAACAAACTTCATAGGATATCTTTGTTACCTCTGTGATATTATCACTAACAAAACACTTTGTTGCTGTTGCAAAGATTTTTCAAGAAAGCCTATCTATCGTCTCTTGAAAGAGATCTTCGAGGAACAGTGTCATTGAATGAGATTCCTGTTAATAGGTATTTTTAAAATACAGCATATTCGTGACAAATAAAACAATTACTGTGATCCATGTTTATTTTTCACTACAAAATAGTCAACCTCTCAATAATTTGCAAACGATATATTTTCTTCAAATATTTTTCGCTTGCAAGATATGACAGATAGTTAAAAATTAGTTCCACCCATAAAATTGTTGTTACTCCACTGTTGTCTGTTATCACTAACCGTAACCATTCCAAACAGAAAAAGAATATCAGTTAGCCCCCGTACGACACAGACAGCAAAAAGCAAAATTGATATATTTGATTTCTTGACAAGGAATCTCCCAACAAATTTTTAACACAATGTTCTTAAATAAGTAAATTTCTCAGAGCAATGGGTCATGACCGGGCCACTTAAAAAGGCTCGGTGGGCCGCACTGTTTTAAAGTCGAAAATCAAAAATGTTTACAAATATCTATTAGTGAATATTTTAAACTTTCCAAATAACTGGTGCATAATAATTCACTACTAGTACTTTTAGCTGTTGAATAAAAAGGGTGTAATATCTAACTACGGATATTTTTTGTGTGCAGTTGCTTATTATGGAATTTCCAAAAGGTAAGTGCAAAAAAGTTTGTATTTTATTTGGACTCCGATATAACGAACAAACTATTCGGTCCCGATGAATTCGTTAAATCGGGGCCCGACTGTAATTTCATTCTTTAACACTTAAAATAGTAAAAATAAAACTAATATTAAAAATGATTCGCAGAGGACTGTAAATAAAGTGTTTATAATTTCAGATAATGTAATCCCAGTTCATATTGCATATATTTCATTCCAGAAATAAATAGTTGTGCAGAATGTCAAGGAATTTTAAGCTGTAATGTAAATTCATATAAAAAAAATATTTATTGTTATAAGGTATTACCGTATTTATTCGCAATCTAAGCCGAATTCGATTCTAAGTCGCACCCCAAGTTCTCAAAAGGTTTTTGCGGAAAAATAATGTTGTCATCGATTCTAAGCCGCATCCTCAATTCCCTACACGTTTTTGAGAGAAAACAAAAATTGTGTATAAAAGGTTCATCACAATAACCGATACTTAAGAAATTAGAGAAAAAAAAATAACTGTAATGCTAAATAATAAGTTAATAATTTGTTTATTTTAACAGTATTAAAAACTTTCGAATGCATTCAAGAACCTATAATTACTCTAACCGTCTGTTTTATGCTTCGAAAATGATTCGTCACTTCGGAATTGGTGCTGGCGTTGCCATATTCCCACACGGTGACATCTTCCGTGCTATTCAGTACATTTGTTATGGAACATTTTTTTTTATAAGAATGTTTTGTAGAAGAATGTGAAAAAATTATTAAAGACTGTTAAACATTTAAAAGCAAAAATTATATTATTTTGTTTTCGCCATTGACGTATATTTGTTTCTTCTGTGTCAAAATTTCAGTGGCCGCTGCTCTGTTTCCGTTTTTTTTTTTTGTTTGTTTGTTTGTAAATAAATCTTCATACTATTACCGATATCTTTGATGTTTAGGTGATTAAAAAAAAAGAGCGTATATTTTTCTTAAAAACGAGCAGACAACGATGTTTAGGATAGACTGAATACTGGAGATAAATTGCGCAATGGAATAAGTGTCATCAATGCAAGTGAATAGAATGGACGGTTTACATTTTCTTTTTAAAAGGGGTGGAAACTCAATTTTTCCCATCCAACAAATGTTTTGCCTTCGATTCTAAGCCGCACTCGATTTTCAGTAGTATTAACAGTGGAAAAATAGTGCGGCTTAGATTCGTGTAAATACGGTACATGTCCCTTAATCAACTTTGTGAACTCACTTATTTACATTCTGATCTACATAAAAATGTTTAAATATTTAAAATTGAATTATTTTTGTTCATGGGATATTTCTAAGCTTTGGTTAAGTACATTTCCTAAAGTTACGTAAGAAAAGTGAATATGCTTATGAATTAGAACTAAGCATCCTTCTATGCGTTGATCTGTTTGTTCTTAATAGTGCGACGTTCAATTAACACTCACTCTCTAAGAGCTTATAACGTATGATGACTACAGATCCAGACCATTTATGGAATTTTGAATAAATCTTAATTCTAGTAGTTTAAAATCAAAATTGTGTGAATGATTTTTTTTCAATTCCTTTTAATTAGTTCACGCTCTCCCTATATATATTTATATATCTTGTTCAAATTTTCAGTCGTTAATAAAATTCTTTTTATTCATCCACTCAACTTCAAATACACTTTTTTAAACTTGTAGTGGATGACACGTGTTATTAATACATTCTTTTTCAAATATTAATTCATTAAATAAATATAATTAATTAATTCTTGTTTGAGAGAAAAATTTATGTCGGTATTATTCTTCTAGATGGCAGCACCATTGGATGAAACAGCTTTTGTTAAACTTGTGATGCAGATTTACTTTAACCTGAATAATCATATGCTAGAAAGACGTCAGCATTCCTTTTACACTGGTTTTAAGATAAATTCTTACCTAAAAAATTCAACTTTTTATTAAAAAATGTAATTATACAAATTTAATGTGGCGAAAAATTTTTTAATGTTAAATTAAAAGGTGTTTTGCCACTTAATGTGATTTTCATATGTATATACATATTTATATTAATTGTAATTTTTTAATAAAAAGTAATTAAAATGAATTTTTTCTTTGTTCACCTTAGTAGGAATCGACTTAATTTTTTTTTCAAAATATGACTTATTTTCATTTTTATTTCTACTCTTCTGATTCGAATGTTATTCCGGATAGTTCATGATGATGACTATATGGGGGTTCTTATTTATTCATTGTTCAAGAAAATAAATGGAGTACACGCAATTTGTTATTATAATTAATTATTACATTAACTTTAATATAACTAAAGAATTGTGAAATATATTCCTTAGCTATTCTGTTTGCCTACTCTCATTTTGGTTTATTTGAATTTAAATGCAAACAGGAATAGATTATTGTTAAACCAAACTCTGCTTGATGCCACTAAATATAACTCTTAAAGAAAATATATAATTAAAAATAATACTCTTAAAAAAGAATATTTGAGTAGTAAGCAAATAAAATCTGAATTCTCGAAGCAGACTGAAGCAGTACTAAATCTGCTTTAGTATTACACCCTTCTGATATATTTTGTGAATTTGGTGCAATGTATAAAGGCAAAGGCTGTCATCTTAAGAATATAATTTTTACTTTATTGTTAATAAAAGTCAAAAATAAATAAACAAAAGTCATGCTCAGATTTTTCTAAGGATCACCAATTGACGATCGTAATCTTAGATGATCACACCTTGAGGAAATTCTACTCTTTTTAACACGCTTTTATAAATTTCACTTCAATGTAACGAAATCTTTGAACTCGATTTTTACCCGCTTTAAAAGGTCAGATTAATTCGAAATTTTGCACACTTGTCAGGGGCAATACAATAATTTCATACTTTTGTTTCATTATCCTGATTATTATCCTCAGGAATAACGGTTTTCAGATTTGGCGGCTGATTCCATTTACAGATTTGACGACTAATTCCATGTACCATTTGAAGGTTTGGTGACTAATTCTACATTCCATTTCCAGATTTGGCGATTAATTCCAGATCCCATTTCCAGATTTGGCGACTAAAAGATTAAGAGTAACCCTAAAAGCGAAAACGTTTTTTTTCTTCAGCAATTTCTTATCATAATATTTATGAGCAATTATCCAGTCTTTCTGAAAATGGAAATTAAAAAAAAAAAAACTCGTGCATGTGAAAAACTTAGGGATGGGCAAACTTTTTCGGTCGTGGGTAAAATTAAAAAAAAAAAGGTGTGAATAAATGATAGTTAAAAAATACATGCTTTTACTGTAGATTGAAATAAAAAATGAAAAATAAATTATAGTTAAAAAAAAAAAAACACGCTTTTATGGTTAATCAAACTAAAAAGTAAAAAAAATAATTCTTAATATAAGAACAAAATGTTTTACGAGAGAGAGAGAGAAAATTAATGTCATTGGGGTAAAAGCGTGGAATGTGTGATTTGTACTAAATTTTTACATTATAACTCAGCATTTCGGAATAGAACTAGTAAGAAATTATAACAATTGATATAGAGAACCCCCCACGCTTTTACCCCAATAACATTAATTTTCACTCTCTCTCTCGTAAATCATTTTATTCTTATATTAAGAATTATTTTTTTTTTACTTTTTATTTCGATTAACCATAAAAGCCTGTTTTTTAGTTTTTTAAACAATAATTCAATATATATCTCTATATAGGTTTTAAAAAA
Source organism: Trichonephila inaurata madagascariensis (assembly GCA_019973955.1). Classification (NCBI taxonomy): domain Eukaryota; kingdom Metazoa; phylum Arthropoda; class Arachnida; order Araneae; family Nephilidae; genus Trichonephila; species Trichonephila inaurata. Next base: position 38,688 of record BMAV01004622.1, on the reverse strand, counting down.
TATTTCGTGTTTGGTATAGCAGTACTTCTCACAACAATCTAGCCCTAGCAAACTGAATTCGCTCTACAGGAAAATAAAAGTTATGAATAAATGTTATTTTAAATCAGATCTTTATCTCATCATTATAAAAAAAAATTAGACTGTGGTCAAGATTCTTACCGAATGTAAAGGCATGCATTCAAACATGTAATTCAAGCCTCGTTATAAAAATTAAGACAATGCAAAACTTTTTTTTGATAATTGAAGTAATATTAAGTGCATTTGTAACAGTTTTTTACTATATAAAATAACATCTTTAGAATGTATACCGGGGCAGAGCATAAAGAATAAATATCAATTTGAAATAATTGAAGAGGGTATTCGGTATTGCATAAGTTTTCTCTGACCAATTGTACCACCTAATTTTTAATTTACTTAAAAATTTATATAGGATAATAATAAAAAAAAACTCTTAATTCTGACTTTTTTGTAGCTAACCACCACTTTTTTCATTCAATTCCTACTATTAGCTCGCACTGTCTATATATTTATTTATTTATATATTTGTATATTTATATTTATTTATCTTGGTGGAATTTTCAATCGTTAATAAAATACATTTTAAAGCGCTGAATTGAGATGAAATTTTATACACAGGATCAGTTTGGATGACAATACAATAATTTAATTATAATTAATAAAAATTAATTGATTAAAAATAATTATTTAAAGAATTACAAATACAGTCACGTTGGCGACTTGTATCAAAATTTGAAAAGGTTTTTATTTTCTCACGTGTTGAAGCATTCAGTTGGACTGAAATTAAAAGGACAATACGATACTTTAATGATAATTAAAAAAACTAATTATCACTTAATGTTGTGATTCTGTCCTATGTATATACATATTTATATTCATTTAACTATTTAATAAAAAGTAGCTAAAATAAAATTTTTCGTTGTTGATCTAAGTAGGAATTGACTTAAAAACTATTTTTTTATATTACTTGTTTCTACTATAAGCAATCTATTTAGGAAATTTTTCATTCAAAATCGTATCTATATTGTTTATGGATCTTTAAATGTTAAGTAGAAAAATTATATTATATTCTGGTTCAGTGTTACTCTTCAGTATAGGAGTATTCTTTCTGGGTGATGCTACACCCTCTCTCTCCTCTCCCTCACGATCCCCCATTTCAATAACTGCACCAATACCATCTTTTAATTTGCTGTCCAGATGGTGCAGCCACTTGCTACTACTGAAGCATAGGCTAAAGGGAGGAGAGATGCCTGCTACTGAAAGGCATTGTTGCATTAGCCCCTCTTCAACTGGCCCGGAATAGAATTACTTTTATAAAAAGCTCCCTTTTCGAGCTTTCAATTCTCTATACCCGTCCTTTTATTTAAAAATTCTCTTTGATGTGCTTTGTGAAATGAATACACACGCACGTGTGCAGTTAATCTGTGGGATGATTTGTGAAAAGGGGAGGCCGCTGGGGATGCGACTAAAAATGTTGGTGTAGAGTTGCGTTAACTTTGTTAATGATTAATGGTTTAAGTAATGTATGCAGGCTATGCAAGAATATTTTTTTAAAAAATTCGATGGTAATTTTTTTAAATGACATTTAATACTGTCATGTATAGCATAATAATGAAAATTATGTGTGCGAACTATATTTGTATGTGGGTAAGATTCTTTATATTGTAATTAAATATTATGAGATAACTAGCGGTCCTGACAGACGTTGTCCTGTACACACATCTTAAATCCGAAAATAACAAAGTTTTTTGAATAAGTTGTAACAATCTGGACCGTTTTGATGAAATTTTTTATAAAGAAAGTTATTACAATACCTGACAATTACAATAACATTATTGTAATAACAACAATATAAAAGTTACCACAATTTGACCTATTGATTGCGTGTGAGTATGTATTTACTATGAACTAAGTTGAATTTAGAACCTATTCTGAATAGAAACTTAAACTTGTTTTGATTAAAGGGTAAAAAAGGTAAAACTCGAGCTATTTTCATAACAAGTATATTTTTTTAATGCACGAAAAATAAATTTATCGTAATGCCATTGAATGTACAATGTTTTTGGTTAATCCTTGAGGGGTATAAACAAACAAATGCGATGGTTTGCCAAACCTTGGACATGCAACATATAATTGTCCGTGCGAAAAGCAAAGGTTTTCTAAATCTAAGCCATAAATTGTCATTGTTTGACCTTGTGACTTATTAATAATCATAGCAAATGCCAAGCGAATTGGAAATTGCAAACATTTGAACGGGTAGGTGAGTCCGAAAGAATCATTGGGACCTATGTTAGAAGTACAACTTCACCTTGAAGTTTGCTGCTCAAAATAGTGGTCTCAAGAATATTGCCCATTATTTTTTTTTATGAACAATCGCGCGCCCTTACATAATTTTGGCGCATTTTTAACTAATTGCGATATCGGACCGAATTGTGAATCTAAATCATTCTCAAATCCACTTGAACCGCACAAAAAATATCATCCAAATCGGTCCAGCCGTTTAGGAGGAGTTCAGTCTCATACACACGCACAGAAGAATTACAAAGATTATTTGAAAAGAACGCTAAAAAGCATGATTCCTCTGTATTTTTGTAACAATAAAGACTGATTTGGCCAGTTTGGCTGAAAATCGATTTTTGACGCCAACTTACGTCATTTTTATAACAATAACGTTGTTACAACAATGAAGGGGAATATTGAGCAAATATTTTAATGTTTTAATTAATATCTTTTTGAACAATATGATATATTGGACCGAATTGTGAATCTAACACACTCACAGAATCCACTTGAACCCACACACAAAAATTTCATCAAAATCGGTCCAGTCTTTTAGGAGGAGTTTAGTCACATACACACGCACAGGAGATTTTTATATATAAAGATAGTTATGCTTGCATTTTATTAATTTGCTTTGGAGTTGTTCGTAGATTTATTACCCAAGAGAGATTTTCTGTAGTATTTTTGCTCCACTCATCAGATGGAGACTATTAAGTTCAGTTCTCTTTTGGATTCCGTGTCATTAAAGGGTATAAAAAGTTATAAAAAATGTGATTATGTGAATTTTTTTCATATGTAGGTTCATGTAAAATAAATATGATATGCGGGCTCAATAATTTTTACAATTATTCGGTAATTCAATATTTCGAAAACTAGTACAGAAATCAATGAAATGTGAAAATTTTCTGCTTTCATATGCATACACATTTTCTTGATTGACTGATTGAATTTAAAGAATCGAAGGCGCAGAGAAATAAATATGCAAACGAAGTTTTTTTAAAGCATATTTAATCTTTATGCAAGTGTAAAATCGAGCCACAGGTTCTTCAAATCCAAAAAAAAAAAAAAAAAATAAATAAATAAATAAATAAGGTTAATAATAATAATAAATAAAAAAAATAAAGGGAACTTTAAGCGCATTTTTCCTATCCGACAGATCAGTTCAAACAGCTAAGTAAAAAGTAATTATTTCGTTTGGCATTGTGGCAACTATAATTTTTGTACCGATTTTTTTAAATTGATTGCTGTGTGTAATGTTACCGTCTGATTTTTTTGAGTTGTGCTAGAAGTTGTTCTATATGTTATGTAGTTTGGTTTGTTTATAAAATGATGGAAGAAGAATTTGTAATGTCTATTTGAAATTGAACATCACCAGCCTCGGAATGAGGAAATTATTACAGCGTGTTTTAGTTTGAGTTCTCTTGTAATTCGCACTAATATAGCGCGAATACAAAGGTGTTTCGCGCTATAAAGTATTTCACATGTACTCCTTTTGATATCGGACATAATTTCCTTAATACTGATATTTCTTTATTCAGTTATAATATCATGGATTGACATTAGATTTAATTTTACCAATTGCAATTTAAAATTTGAAGACTTCTGAGAATATTATTAGGAAATTTAAATTATAATTGAGATGAAGAGATAATCCAGAAAAGAGATTTGAAATGCAAAGTAAGCAACACGGGCTCATTACAGTATATAATTCATTTTACTGCAGAATATGCGTACATAAATTATTATAAATATGTACATAATATTTTGTTGTAGAAAAAACGCTCAACTCTGTAAATAATATAACAAGATTCGGTCGATGATTTCAAATGAATTATGTTTTTGAATCTTATTACGACTACCCGGCGGCCCCTCTCTTTTGAACAAACTCCACTTGGCCCCAGGGAGGCGTTTGAAGACCCAACGTGGTTTTGTGCAGGGTGTAATGGAACTAAAGGAACAGCTTGATTTAGATTTCGTCTCTGATGTCATCTCTAGACCCAACTATTGTTAAAGGGTTTCGAATTTGTACTGAATTTACCCAGGCAGTTTCCAAAAAAGAGCAAAATGCCTCAATTTTAAGATCACTTGCTCTGGAAACGATAGACACCACGTACCCTAAACCTGACTGGGTGCATATCTACACTGTTAAAGCCTTTTGAAAGACTCTGACAGCGCTGGAGCAGAGTGTATTGCCACCTTTTCTCCTTTTATTTAACAACTGGAAAATTCACAACCGCTTTTGATAGTGAGGTTTCTGCCCTTCATGTAGCTCTTGACAGCTGCACTGTCATCTGAATAGCTTTACTAGGGCTGTTGTCTTCTGTGATTCAAAAACTGCAGTTTTGCTGTGAACTCCAATTCTCCTCCTGCCTCTTCTAGCATTCTTGATTGTAAAAACTGCTGCAGAGTCTGTCTGAGTACTCTAAGCAAATCGTCTTGCAGTGGATCCCTGGACACTGCGATGTAACTGGTTATGAGTTTGCGGACCACCTAGCAAAGAGAGGAGCTTCCATTCAACAGACAACAAGGAAAGCTGTCCCTTTTACCAGTGCCAGGCGTATCATTAAGAAAAAGTTGAATGATCTCTCTTCAAGTCAATACGCTGAGAGAAATTCCAATAAGATCTGGTGAAATAATCTTAGGATCTACCCATGTGGGGCCAAGACGTAAAGCAGTTGCTGAGTTTCGTCTGACCACTGGACGTGACTGTCTCCTGAAACATTTACATAGAATTCATGTTGCACAGGTCCCTACTTGCATGCTCTGCGATTTTCGGGAGAACATGGATGCTGACCACATTCGCCGCTGCCCAGCCCTAAAGGGCTCCTTTTTGTGCGACCTTTATTGACAAGCTAGGAACTTATTGGGTTCATAGACTTTTCTCGCCATTTTTATTTTATTTTTCCCCTTACTTTGTTTATTTTGTCTGTTTTTGTTTTTGTTCCTACCCCTTGTGGTGTAGTGGTCTTCAGCAACACTGGCCATTGGAAATAAAAAAAATGTTTTTGAATCTGTAGAAAGAAAAGATATCTTTTTTAGAGCTTTAACATAGCTTTTTTATCATAAAATCGGTCACAATAGATTTTATCCTCCTTATATATACTGCTGCGCGCTGACCCCAGTAGGATCTCCCTGCTGATCTTCACTGCTTTGTTAAGGATGTGGAAGTAATAGTATAATTTCAAGAGGGTTATTTCTTTGTACTTCATTCCCTTTTTAAATATAAGGCTCTTAGAACTAACTTCACAATACCGATTTCGAATCGTTCAAGTAAAAGTTTATTTTTAAATAATCAAAAAAAAAAATCGTGGGAAAATAATTTTCGTTTTTTCATCTGGTGGAAGTTATTAAATGTATCCTTTTTCTGAACTGTCTCAGATTAAATCATTTTAAATGGAACAGTGTCGTTTAAAATTTACAAACAATATGTATATACTTTTTTTTTCACAATATAAAGACAATTTCAAGATATTTTTAAAAGTTTTGCTTCTAAGCCTCCGGTTAAAATTTTTTAATTTTAAGTTCCTCTCATTATGGGAAATTTGAAAATAAGCATAAACTTTTCTCTTGAATATTATTATCTCTTTTTAAATTGCCTTATTGCGCATGCGCATTGCATTATACCCATCGTTCTTTTTTAACCATTACTAATCATTATAGTTGTTTATTTAATAGCTATATACGCATATACCCATTTTATCATAAATATATCATATTATGAAGTACATATATGCACATATAGTGAATTTGTGAGAAAAAAAAAATGTTACAGAAGGGGGAAAAAATTAGTATTTATATTAAATTAAAAAAAAAGAGTATATTTTTATATTTTAATTTGTTTTTTCAAAGATGTACTTTAAACAAAATTGATTTATCTTTCTTTACCACAATAGTATTTTTGTATGGGTAGCATAATAATATTTAAAGGAAATACTTAAAGTAAAAAAAAATACATTTTAAGTTAAAAGATTAAATAATTACAATAATCATTTTTTTTATTGCATATAATAATACTTTATGTCACCTTTTTTTTATAACTTTTTATACTAAACATACTCTAAAGAAATATTAAAAATTAAATATTAAATTCGCAAAAAAATATTTTAAAATTTTAAATTTAAATTTGTGTTATATATTGTGATACAGAACTGCTCTGTCTCTAAAACTAATTTTTTAATTAGGCTAGTTTTTTAACAGTGTCACTTCCGTAACCAACGGCTGTAACACATTACCCTGCCAATAAAAAAGAAATCTTAAAAACGGCCTACTAGGCATAGATATTAGGCACTGTTCTATTCTATTACTTCTGCAAAAACAGCTGAGCGAACAAAAAAAATTTTTATGGTATTATTATGCATAACTCCCGTTATCACTTGAACTGACTGAGCTAAAAGTGAACCAAAAAAGCAAGAAAATCGGCAATCTGATAACAGCGTACCGAAAAGTGCTTTGAAAACCTTGGGTGTGGGTGCGTTAACCCTACAGGTCAAGTATTGTAAAAGTACCAACAGATGCCGCTGTTTTTTCAAGTACTATAGGGGTGAAAAGATAGTACGCAGAAGGATTATAGGTAAATTTCCCCCGTTCCACTTTTCGGTGTAAAATTTTCCTTACAGGACGAAAATTTTTAGGCAATTTATTTTTTTGTAGAAATGGCCTAGCATCAGTTCTCTCCAGAAGTGCCTTTTTGCGCTTTTATGGGTGTAAAAAAGATAAATGTTATCCGAAAAGGTACCTGTATCTGTTAAAGGATTGATGTGGGTTATTCAGTATTTTTAATAAAAAACAAGGCCTTTAATTTTTTTTCAAGTATTTCTGTACTTGTGTTTAATAAAAGAACAGATACCATATGTTAGAATGCATGTGTTTGAAGAAAAATTTTTTCCCTAAAAAAAAACCCATTAGCGGGTTTTGCCAAAAGGCTTAAAGAAAAAATTTTTCTGGTATTTTTTCAAAATAAAAAAATTGCCCATTTTAAAAATTATAATTTAAAGCATACTTTTTAAAAAGGGCAAATCTTTTTAAAAGAAAAAAGAATTTTTATTTTCAAATTTTTATTTTTTTTTTTAAAAAGCCAAACTATTAATTAAAGAATAAGTTTTTTAAAAAATTTTTATGTTTAGTAATTGCTATTTTACCCCCCCCGGTTTTAATCACTTGGGCCCTTGGGGGGGGTTTCCGAACCAGGTTTTTTTAAATTGCAATTGGGTCAAGGGTGGAGGTAAATTCTTGGGGACAAACAGGGGGGTTTTCCCCTTCCGGCTGCCGAAATTTGATTAAAAAGGATATCGCCCCGATCAGAAAATTTTAACGTAGTGAGGGAGTGTTTCTCCACTGTTCACCCCCGGGTTTTGGTTAAAGGAAGAAATTTAAAATTAAGTTTAATGGCTGGATTTTAATAAAAATAAAAGGGGGACTTTGGAAATTTAACACTCCCCGCCCCCCGGGGTTCCCCGGGCACTGCCGGGAAATTTTTGCCCAAAAAGTTTGGGGCCCCGGGTCCGATAAAAGGCTGTAAAGTTTTCAAAAATGCTCAAAACAAAAAAGGGAAATTTAAGTTGGGGGACATCGTTTTAAACCCCAAAAAATATCCCTTAGTGAGGGACAAAAAGGTTGTGGGAAAATTTCAGTTTTTGGGCTACAAGGTGCATCAATAAGGATTCACTGTTCTTTTGGTCGTTTTTCGTGATAAAGCAGAAAAGGAACAAAGTAAAAAAGACAACAGGAAATTATGCATTTTTAAAAAAAAGTTGGGGGGTTTTGCAAATTTTTCGGCTTTAAATTTTTCATTTTTTCGGCTTTATCCCTTTCATTGATTTTTCTGGGGTTTTTTGGGTCATTTTAATTTACTGTATACTATGTATTTTTTCCTTTTTTTTCCCATGTAGGAAATTTTTTTATCCCTTTCCCAAAAATTTTAATTTTCCTTTTTTTGTTTGGGGGCTTTTGGGACAGTTTTTTTTTCTGTTGTTTTTCTCTAGAAAAACCTTTACATTTAAGTGGAACAATTTTTTTGAAAAAAACATTCTTACGAACCCTTTTTTTAACCCCATTTTCGGAAAAACCCCATTTTAAAAACTGGGACGTGTTTTTGGCCCAAAATGATTTTTCCGGGACTCTACTGTACAAAAGGAAAAATTTGGGAAGCTTGTAAAAAATTAAGGGAAATATTAAATTCTCTAACCCATAAAATTCTGTCCACACAAACTATTGAATAATAATATAATAATAAAAAAAGGGGCCCCCCGAGGGTAGCGTAACCCCTTTTCCACCACAGGTAAAGGTTCTATTCCCAAATTGGGCTTTTCAAAAAAGCCACCCCTCCCGGTGGGTCGATAAATAAAAGTACCAAACTTCCCGGGGACTTAAAACACGGGGGGCCCCCACTTCGGGTTTTGACCCTGATGGGGAATTCGCTCTAGCCCCCTCAGCGTCCAATGGTCCCGTATACTGGGGGGGGGAAAAAGGGCCCCTGGCCCCCCGGGGCTGTTGCGTAAAGGTGAATATTGACGTCCCCTTTTTATCTCCACGGGGGGTTTTTGGCGAGGGGCCCCGAAATTTTTGAGCCATAGTAAAATGACGGGGAGGGCAGCTAAACCCTGGCACCCCCCCAACACCACACCACACCCAAGGGGAGGGACCTTTTAAATTCAAACAGATTTGGCTTTCATCGTTTCCCTTTACGGGGGGTTTTTAATGGTACTGGGCTCGAACTCGTGACAAAGCCAGCCACGGGGGCTGTTCCCCAAAGGTTTGGGGTTTGAATATAATAATAATAGATAATAATATAATATAATATTAAAATAAAACATTTGTGTAAAAAATTTCATTCAGAGACAAAGAAAAAAAAAAATTTTTGGGTTTTTTAAACTACTTATATTTTAAAAAATATAATTTAACTTTCCCAAACATATTTTTAAATTTTATTTTATTTTATGTAATTTAGTTGCTTATTCTAATAAAAAAAAAATAAAAAAAAAAATGAATCATTATTTCAATTTGGTATTATAATGTCACCCGTTCGAGATTGTATAAGAAGGTAACATGAAACCATGTCAAAATTAAATAAACAGTCTTCTCTTTTACAATAACTAACTTGTAAGCTTCTTGTTTTTCCCCTCCCAAAAACGGGTCCCGAGATCGTGGGAATGAAAACCTTTAATTTATTTCAAAAAAAAATATCCCAGTTCTAAACATTCAATAGCAATTTGTCTTTTTTATTACGGCACCCTGGGGGGCCTTTTTTTTTCTTGGGAAAAAAAGTAAATTTTAAATTTTTTTCTTTGGGTTTAAAAAAAGTTGATGGGGCCCTTACAGCATAGTTGGGCCCTCCCCACCCTTTTTCCCCCCCACTTTCCATTTACAAATCTCAAGCTGTCTCTCCTGAAGTGGTATTATTAAAAGATTCGTTTCACAATATCCTGTCTTGTATTAATGTATTTATTCGTTTACGACCACTGTTTTAAGGGTTGAAAAAAATTTTTTTTTTTTAAAAAACACAAAATTTTTCATCGTTTCTTGAGCGGTTTCTTCTTTTTTTGGTTATCTGTGGACTAAGCCCAACATTGTGTATAATCACAATTTTATAAGAGTCCCTATGTTTTTTCGGGAAAATTTTAAAATTTAAAATTGATTTTCAAATTTCCTTTTTACGTAATTTTTTGGGTTTTAAAAAATTTATGTAAAAATTTTAAATTTTCATCACTGGTGAATCACAAAATTTTCCAAACATTCTAATGTTTTAACCCATTGTGGGGCATCTTTGTTTTTTAATAATTTTGGAATGTTTTTTATATAACATTTTTCACAAGGAGTGAAAGAATTTTATTAAAACTCACCCTTATTAACACTTCCATAATTTTTTGTTTGTTTCGCTGTTCATTTTTACAAGTGTCATACATTTTGTAAGACAATATAATGTTTTATTATGATAAAGGAAAAGAAAATAGAAAAGAGAGGAAAGTAATAAAAGAGAGTTAATATAAATACCAGGTGATGAAGGGAACTGATAAAAGAAGCTCCAGAGATATGCAATTTAGATTAATATTAAGGCAAATATTCTATAGTCCTAATTTGAAAACTAACACTTATTACTTGTGTTATAGTTGCTCTCAAATTGTGCAACTCATATTTCTGATGACACACATAGCACAGTTATTCAATTAAACGTGATATCATTACGGGAATCATCTTAAAAGGTAAAATTAAAGCATTTAAATCAGAATGGACAGTAAGTCGATCGCGATCGATCAGTGGACTGCCAAAACATTTTGGGGTGACCACCTTCACTAAGACCTAAGGCACGTTTATTGAAAGAAACATTTTTATGGGACGCAGACACGAGCTAGACTGGAGAATCGGCTTTTCACAATCGATGCGACTGTATTTACTTAAGCAAATGATGTATAGATGACACATGTACCTACATTGAAAGGCAACGATAACGCTTAACACGTTTACTGCTAATGTGGGGAAAAAGGGGATCACTGCGACGTCAACCGTAGAAATAAATGTTTCCCCACACGCCAACAAAAGAAGAGAATAAACATTGATTATCAGCTCTTCCCGCGATAGCACGGGATTGGCTATTGAGACTTCACCCCACACCCCACGCTTCCACGGGAAGGGGTTCTCCAGTTGATGTCATGTCTCACGATGGCGCAAGAATCGGCAGCAAACAATTGCAAGTACATACGGTTTCAGATTCATCGGTTAACGTATGTTCTCTGCTCGTTGCATTAAATACTTCCACGGTCTAGCAGTCGCTCATAGTTGTTCAAGCATTCACCTAGACATTTTGTGTTACTTGTGTTTTTGTAGCTAAAATAGTAATCTGCCATATTTTATAAAAGAAGGGTACAATGCTGAAAACAAGTACTCAGAAAAGAAAATATGCAATTTTATTACAGAATGGCCACACTTACGCCACTGGGTGAATCGCAACATCTTAAAACATTAGAAGTAGCTCGTATTCTGGAAATGTCTACCCACCCCTAATTTAAACGCATATTACTCAACAAAAAATATAATTTTAGAGTCTATTTGCTTTTGTACAGAAATGAAACAATAACTGTATAACTACAAAAATAATTCTAGAGGATAGATATTGTCCACTAGTCCGATCACTGAAATAACATTGATTTTTGATACTGGAAGTCTAGCTTTCATTAGTTAATCATTTAGATAAACTTTTTTTATGAGTGAGTGTTTTGTAAATGTTGCACTCAAAGAATCGCGAGGAACATTGGCAATGAACCCTGCAATTTTGAGCCATGGTCAGGCAAACCCTTTTTATAGGGGATGCATCTTGAATTACGATTCAGATGTATATGTAGAAAAAAATTTTAAAAACCATTTGACGCATTAAGTTTTTGATTTTTTTTTTTTACTAGTTTATGAATTCTCAACGTCAGATTAATTTCTACCAGAGGTGAGGAAAATTGTATTCTTTTAGTTTGGAAGTTATATGATCTTTTAAATGATTCCTTCTTTTCCGGTCCTTGGGGCTCCAAGTTTGTAATCCCACTCTAGGAGATTTAGTATCCCGAGGTACCTGAAAGAATTTTTCTTTCTATCAGGGACAGGGACGTCTTAAGGCATGGGCCAGGGCCCAAGGCCACAAAGGGGGCCTCGTTTCGTTCTCGACTCAGCCTTAATAAGATCATGAATCGAATGCTTTCAACGGTCAAATGTTATTTACGGTTGCATTTTCCGAAAAACTAGGAATTTCCGACTATATGTCAATTAGCTACATGTGATGAACGTCAACCATGTATAGGCCTAAGCGTACCCCCATACAACATCGTTACTCATTCAGTGAAAAGGCGGTGGTCGGTCGAGCCGGTTTGTGCGATTGTAAGTCATACACGTTTATTTGTTTCGGGTTTGTACCAGTATTTGACAACGTATGTTGTGTACTGTCTACTTTTATGGGTCATAGATGGGGCCTACTTTTGCGTCGGTGCCCAGGGCCCCAAGAAGTCTTAATACGTTCCTGATCATGGGGTTTGCTGTCTCGAAAACAACACGGGTATTGTGCTTTCAAGATGTCCCCAAATGATCTTTCTGTTTTAACTTTTCTCTTTATCGTTCCATCTCCTCTTTTCTATCTTTTGTTTTTAAAGTTTGATTGAAACCATAATTTTTCGTAATTTAAAGAGTTTTTGGCGTAGTTTGGCCACATACGGTCTTTATGCCACTAAAATTATGAAATAAGTTTTGCAACAGAGTCTCTTATTTAAAGCAGTGCTTCTCAAACTTTAAATACTGGCGTCCCCCTTTTCAATCACAATTTTTATCGCGCCTCCCTTATACATTAATAATATACTGAATGCAATAATAAAGCCTTTGACGCTAAAGCTACAATAAGTGATCTTTTAACTATAAACCTACAAATTAATAAATAAGTATTAAATTTGTATATGTTACCAACAAAAAAAAAAAAAATTAAGTAATAGGATAATTATTATGTTATTTTTCCTTTCTCTAATTTTTAAATTGAACATATTGCAAAATGCGGTGGCTGCTTAGAAGACAAAATATAGATATCAGCTAAATATAGAAAAGAACTCAGAGAGTCATTTTCTAATCATGCATTTCTTATAAAAACTTAGCTTTCAAGACAAGCCCAATTTTTAATTTAGTATTAATTAATTGTTATAAAATACTCTGCAGCACACACACACACGATACATTGTATACCGGCTGAAGTGCCCGCTCTTTGCACGGTTCATTTATAAGAAAATAAAACATTATTGATATAAGCTGCATTGTAAGGAGAGTAAAGCCAGTTCTCGACAATGTTTACAAAATGTAAAATGATTTTTAAAAATGATTGCTCAAATTATAATTAGTTTTAAGCGAATTGTAATTTTAAGCCTCCAAAAATTAGCATTTATAGTTGACGTTAAGTAATGAACAATAATATAAAATTCTCCGATGAAGAATAATTGTATTATTTTTAATATTTAAAGCGAAAAGACTTTTACCCGGGAGCAGGCGCGCACTCGATACTGTCGAGCGGGGTTATTGAGTCACCCCAATCCTTTTTTTTTAATAATTATTTTATTGTACACGATACAAATCGTGATTCCAGCGAATAATTTAATTAAGAGAAAGTAAACTTACCTATTTTCAAGGACTTTTCAATTTTTCTTTGGTAACAAATAAACAGCTTTGCCAAAATTAACTATTTCGTGATCTGTGTGTCCCGCTTCCGGGTAAAAAGTGTATTCATTATGTATGTTACTGCTAAAAACGTTTTCGTTATGTTTATATGTTTGAGAATACTCATAAAAATAAGTCTTGCCCAAGTAATCCTTCAAAGTGTTTCCGTGGTTTTCCTAATATCATAAAACTCTTTTGCATGGAAAAGAGCGCAACAAAATACATTACTTACAAAAATTTCCCCTTTAATAGAAACAAACACATATATGAGAGGGGTCATAATTAACTGTACCAATAACTTAGAAGGTCAAACAGATTATCAGCAAAAACAGATTACAGCTATAATGTGCAGTATTTCAAAAATAATCACAGTGATGAATTTCTTATGTTCCTAAATTTTTTCGATTCTGGTCTGGATTTGTTTTTCTCTGAAAAGATAAAAATATTAGATTTAAAAAGAAAAACTTAAAAAAATCTCTTATCATGGGATTATAGCAAATCAAATAAAGATTTTTATTTGGTATAGGATCAAAGATAGCTAATTAGGTATTGAAGAAGTTTTATTTTGAGAGAGAGAGATGACTTAATATCGCCTATAAATTATATCAGAGTAAAAGTGCATTGTTTATTATGTCTGAAAGTATTTTGTTTTAATTCATTCCAGTAAATTAATTATTTTTTAAATCTTTTATTTTCGATATGCTCGCGCCCCCTCGTAAGGTTATCGCGCCCCCACAGTTTGAGAAACATTGATTTAAAGTGCTCGGGTCCATTAATTGTTTGCATGCAGAGGACTACGTTTCTATGAGTTTGTAAGATATATATTTACACTACTTTAAGCGTGCATTACACAAAATTTGTAATAATCTGTTACTGTTGCTGAGCAGAGATCAGCTTAGGAAAGTGTTTTCAAAAATCGACTGACAAGAGAGCTACGGGGAGTTGTAGATAAATAAAAATCCCGTTTATTAGCTATTAGATCTACAGACATAAAATTTAACGAATATGTTTTTTCTATGTTCAGCTGAGATATGCACAAAAAGCTTTTTCTTTGTTTAATTTGCCATTCACGTAAAATTAACTCATTAAAAACTTCTTTATCCTTCAATCTGTATTGTTTAATTTTTCAATTTACCCGTGCGAAGAGCGGGTATACTAGCTAGTTGTTCATAAATGACACCACAATGCGGTACTGTTTTCAGCTTGTAAGGGATTTTGAATGAGAAGATTCAATCTCATTCAATAGCCAGTAAAATTTCCATTTCAAATCCAACTGAGCATGCTTTAATCTTCCCAAGATGGCCTTATTTATAGATACTTGAATTAAAACATTGAGTTTCATTTAAAAAGCCCTTTTAATATGAAAAGTTTTCTTCTTCAGTTTTATTATTTCAAAAATCATAACACAAGCATTTATTTATAATCAAGGGAGGTTCGATTTTATTGTTTCATACATTATTTAGTATAATTTTATTTTATTCTAAGGATTCTTCTTCTTCCATTGATTCCACGTTCATTTCTCGAAGTCAGTTTTAGTTGATAATTTAAGAGAGAAATGACTTGTATTTTTTGATTTAATATGTAATATTTTTCTTTGGCGCAGTTGAGAGGAAATATTTGAAGGGACGAACAGAAGCATTTTGAGTTAATGCTATAAACGTGAGATATTACAGCATTTTATTATAGTTGATATTGAATACAATTCTACATTGAATCTCAATTTAAAATTTAATTATTAATTCGTGTATTGATACATGCATTTGTTTCCCTATTTCTCCTTATTTGATTAATTGTTGCTTCAAGTAGAGGTATCCAGTTGTGTTATACAACACAAGTTAAGAATTTGTAATCTATGCATTTAATGGAGAAAGAGCGATTTACTCATTCACTCATCACTCCTTCGAACTATTAGACACTACGTGACGGGCTCACGCGTCTTTTCATTAACATGCCCTTTGGGTTCTTTGGGGCCAGAATGAATGGCAACTCTTTTCCAACCAACCCTAGAAGTAAAGCGTGAAGGAAAGATGCAAATTAGGAAGCTTTTAAATAACAGAAGTTTAGAGTAAGCTGGGTGGCATTTGGGGAATGTTATGTTAGTGCGTGTGGCAAGTGTGAAGAGTATTTCGCGAAGTTAGGTGACAGTCAAAAGAGGTTACTTGGTACAGAGAGCCTTTAGTAAAGGTGCATACTATTGCACGCCAGTGAACCGCAACTTCAACTAGGATCAGATAGATTGATACTTCGTTGGAAATTCAAGGTAGGAGTGACCATTTAAATATTCGGATCTGTGATCGCATTGGAACTGAGCTTAGGCGAGTTAGTTATTGATAGTGGTCCGGGTTACTTTATTTCGGTATTATATATATTGTGTGTTTAGCCACCGTAGATTCTCTCACATATCATATTATTATCTAATCTGTTATTGGTATGAGTTAAGATCTTAATTAAGTCATATTAAGATCATGGCAGCTTCTAGTTCTTCATTTGTTCCAACACCTCTAGCTCATGCTGATAATCTAGGAGAAGGGCACCCGAGGGGAGAGCCCTTACAAGTTATCTTGGATTATCTCATACAAATTAATAATTTGATTGTGGATAGTTTGTAGATTATTTAAGAAGCAATATAGAATTCAACGAATACTTCTAGAAACTATCTTGTAGCCAACAGTCATCACAACCTATAATCCATATTTATGAAGAAGAAAAGCGACTCACTCATCACGATATCTTCGGAACTATTTGACCTACAGACTTGAAATTAGGTAGGCATGTTCCTGTCAAACAGCAGAGAACCGTTAAGAAAGCATTTTGCGAAAATCGATCTGTAAGGGTGTTGCTAGGGCTTAAAGAGCGTTATAGATAAATATTCCCGTTTTTGAACTATTATGTCTACGAACTTGATATTTGGTAGGCACTTTCTTTCGTTAAGTAGAGGTCTGCCACAAAAGGGGATCTTCGAAACCCATGCGAATATTCCCATGTAGAAACTATTAGACTTACAAACTTGAAATTTGGTAAGCAGGTGCAGAAAAGGTTTTGCAAAAATCGACCCCCAAGGGGCATTCCAAGTGCTCAAGGGGTGTTATACACAAATATATTTCCGTTTTTGAGCTGTTAGACGTATAAACTTGAAATTTGGTATGCAATTTACTTTTGTTGAATGAAAATCCGCTAGGAAAGAGTTTTACGGAAATAGATTCCTATTGTCGAGCAGTGATCTTTTGCGGCGTATTGATGAACAAAAAATCCTGTTTCGAATTACTAGACGTACTGTAATGAAATTTGGTATGTATACTTCTTTTGTTGAATTGAAATTTAGTTATTTCAAAGGTGGTTACTGGAGTTTACTGATAAAAAAAAATTCTGTTTTTGAACTATTAGATTTAGATTTGAAATTTTGCAAGCATGTTAATTTTATTGAGTGGATACTCACTAAAAATGGGTTTTAGGGAAATCTACTTGGGAATGGGGCTACGAGAGCTTAAAGGATAATTCTACTACAATTTCAAAAATTATTCATTAGAAGTTCTGTCCTTTTTAAATCAAGAGGCGAGAGTCATAAGATTATTTTTCAATACAATCGAATTCATAATGCTAAGATATGAATAATTTTTGTATGTATAAACAGTATATAAACACATGAAATACCGAGCGAAGCGGGAGGGTAACAGCTAGTATTTTATAAGTAAATGTGTTAGTTAAACTTCTTAACTTTTTAATAAAAGCATAGTTTGCCTTAAAGTTGACACTGTTCCATCGTCTACCATCCATCATTCAACTAATTCGATTCTTAGAACATCTTATACATATTCATGCCCTCTAACAATCATCTTAATATTCAAATCATATTCTTTGCAAATGATCCACTTAGTTGTCTATCGAAATCTGTCTCAGTAGTGATTCTTCGAATCAACCGTGCGGGAGTATTCCATTCTCTGATGTCCTTAGATTACTCTGATGAGTCCCTTGGTACACTGCTGCCGCCAGCATCCTTATCTCCAGGAGCCGTCTGTCGCGGAACGGTACTTTGCGTGTAATAAATAAGTCGAAGATTTGTTTTTGCATGCAATAGGTGGTGTTGTGTAACGGGAGCAAGTGGTGGTGTCTGGGTGAAGGTCGCTACCTCTATACCTGGAACACACCAGTCTTAATAGATGGGTGGGGGTGGATTGAGACGAGCAAGGTCGGTTTGCTTAAGATGATGCGGGTTGGAGCAGATGATGGTGAAGGAAGAATGCTGAGATAGGGGCTTTAAACACACTGGAAATATTAATTGATGTGTTGTATGTTGTAGTTTGGTGTGTGATCCATAGGAAATGGCAGGAAAGCTATGAGGATGAGATTTTAAGGTATCTGACTGCATTTGGAATTGTGATTTTGTAAAAGTGTACAGATGAATAATTTTTTGATATTTAGTGCTAGTTAAATTAGAATATCCATGAAAAATTGTTTCATGAATATTATTTCACAGTAAAAATTATTTAAATGTGATTTTTTTGGCTAAAAATGAAGAAAGAATGACGTATCAAAACATTCTCCTTTCATGGAAAATGCATCGATAATAACAATAATATTTGGACCATATGCAGCTAAGACTTTTTGTAGAGCATGAACGAGCACTAATTCACATTAATTTTGAGAGTTACGATCAACTGAAATAGTTAGCAATGTTTTTTGTTAGAATTTCTCTACTCTGATGTTTTAAAATATGAGAATAAATGTACTTCTAAATTATATATTGCAAAATTCCTAGCTCAGGTTCTGTGCAGAGTCTTAGACATACATAGGAAAAAAAATTATAATTGTGGAAGCATTTTTCATAAGAGAATGTTTTGAAAGTAAGTCATTATTTCTTCATTTCTTGCCAAAAAAATTGTATTGAAATAATTTTTTCTTTTAATAATATTCTTAAAACAATTTTATATGTATGTTCTAATTTAAATAACACAAAATACCTGAAAAATTAAAAAAAAAAATTATTTATACGTGTTTTCAAAATCAAGGCTCCGAGAACGTTGTTAGATATTTTAAAAAACAAAATAAGGCCCACTTAACTAAACTCAGTGGCGCAGCAGCCATGAGGGCCAAGGCCTACTGCGCCCGTCTCAGTATACGGGAACATTGGGCGCTGAAGTACATGAGCAGATGTCCCGATCCGATAGTCAGTCCGAAGCGAAACCCTCTCTGTGTATACTCCCAAACAAGCTTGGTACTCATTTATCGATCCACTGACGGGATGAAAGGCTGAGTCAACCTTGCCCAGCCCAAGGGTAGAACCCAGGACCTGTGGTGTGGAAGCGCGATACGCTACCACTTGGCCGCTGGGCCTCCGTGATGCTCTCAGTTCTACTTAATTTGTAGTTCGAGCAGAGGCACACAGGAATTTTTCAAGGGGGGGGAGGGAATCCAGGGCTTACAGTCCATCATTCTCCAATACGCCACCCAACATATTCTTTTGATTTTGTCGATTGACGGGAACAAAAATCAGCAAAAAAAATAAATTATTGAATAATTAATGAGATTAATTACAAACACTAAGTTTTGCGTTCTATGTACAGAAGATTATAATCAATAAAAAAAATCGTGGTTGGGGGGCGGACCTGCAGACTCTTCCCCCCTTGTGTGCGCCACTGATTTTGAGCATCAGTTTTTGGTAGGTCCCAGACTCGAACTGCGACCGACTTCACAAGAATATTTGATTCCTGTGCTCGAGGAATTTAAAGCCCTGTCAGAAATTTCCAAGGCTTCATAAATATTTTTTAGAGACGAATATGTGTGTGTCATTCAGTATTGACGTAATTGGAAATGCCATACATAATTCTAAAAGAATTTACTGAACAATGTCACAGTAAACCTACTCTGAAATTATGGTCTAATTCAAAATTATTATTAAAAAAAGTTTTAAATCTATCCATATGTTAAGTTTTTTTAAATAAAACAAATAAAAGATTAAAACAAAGATATAATATTCCTTTCTTTAAAAAAAAAAGAATTTTATTATTTTTGATATTGGCCCTATTCTTACCTAATTTAGATTATATTATAGCCATTCCTTCTAACTCTTTCAACTCTATTTGAAATGAGCCCCCCTCTCCCCTATTAATCATAAAATCTAGCAGTGTCATCTTATTTTTCCGTAACCATGACTTTTGAACAGGTTCAGCCTTGTGTTTTGGCCGCTGTAGCCAAGTGGTTACGATCGAGAATTTGTGGTTGGCCTTCTTCTGATCAGACGTGAGTCCAAGCCCTGGAGAGGCTCAAAGTCCTTCCGTTAGCGTGGTGTGGAATGTTTTAGAGGGAGGTGTAAGCTTAGGTGTCGTCCTGGTCACTTGACTGTGATTAAAAATTGAGCGGTCACCAATAGCGATCATGTTGCTTTTAAGTTAGATGTTAATGAATAAGGAATCCCCCTTGTTTTTCTTTCCATGACTATCAAGGATATCCATGTAACTAACTAGATATAAAATTAAGGTTATTTTGATTGAGGGGATGAGTATTTATTGCAAACAGTTTCAAAAAATTAGGTTGCCCAATTTTAAATTCATGTAAAAACAATCAGTATAATTATTGTAATTATAAATTAATTATGTTTATGTTTAATTAATAACTAATTTTATGCTGTTATTGAGTTAATTAATTACTAAAATAGATTACACTTCTTTTAATTTAATATTGCATCGTTCTCAAATAACGTGTTTAAATATTGTATTTATTAAAAATAACGCCACCCATCTGGCACAGTGGTTAGCGACGCTGACTGCCGTGCCGTAGGGCCTGGGTTCGAATCCCGGAGAAGACATGGATGTTTGTAAATATATAGTGACTTTGCTGCATGAGGGTACTCTAAGCATCCGTCGAGCCGCGAGAAAAAAAGAATCGAACTGTCATAGTGCTCAAAGCTACGGTCTACGACAGGCGTAATTTAAAAGTCCAACCTGTCTCAAGCTCTGTCAACTTCCCTCCTGGAAGGACAAGTTCAAACTCAAGTTTCTCATTAAAAATAATAAAGGAGAGAGAGAGACGTAACTTTTGCAAAAAACTGTTTACAATATTAAATAATTCTTTTCAATGACAAATAAGTGTTTCTTCCCTTCTAGTATTAACGTAATTGTGTTATGAATCACGCAAAATTCAGCTATATTTACCAAAGATTGCTTTTGAATGAATTTTTAAAAGAAGCTTTGAATTAAAACAGTTTTATTTGAAGTTTTAAATTTCTCTCAATTTGTAGATTTTCTGCAGAGAATGTAGTATTAGCACGGCTGGCTCTAGCAGTTTTGCCGCCCCGGACAAAAACCGAAAATGCCGCCCCTCTCTCCCCAAAGCAAAAATTTACAATTAAAAAAGATACTTTGTTCACATAGATACACACCTATAAAATTTGAATAATTCTGGCAAACAAAAAGGCAGCATAATAATATATATTACTTTGTTTTAAAAAATACAAAATATTCCGAAATTAATTACCTGTTATTATTTTAAACCAGTGAAATTTAAGAAAAGGGAACGCCCATTTAAAAGGGGCCAAATTTTTTTGGGGTTTACTGATGGGGACCGCGTTTATTTTAACTTATAGTAACTGCACTCAAGACTAAAATAAAACATCTTCTGTGGCTCTCTATCAACCAAAAACTTATAACTCCAGTCCCGTTTCGAATAGCTATAAAATTTTTAAAAAAATTTAAAACCTTTTAAACATTATTCCCCCTCGAACCTTCAAGTTTCAACAAAAAAGAAAACGATTTTTAAAACACACGGAATACAAAATAGGAAAAAAGATAAGTTAAAGAAAACCCAAATTAAATCAAAAATATATCAAAAAAATATAAAAATTTTTTTTAACGAAAAAAAGTTTTTAAAATTTGACCAAATGCCTTTTTAAAATTTGCGCCCCGGGGGTCCGGTTTGTCCGCCCCTAGAGCCCCCCCTGGAAGGAACTCAAAAAACGACTTTTATACAGTTTTTTTTATATTCCCATGTGATCTTTGTGTTCTCATTTTAGTTTATATAGTATTATAAATAATTTTTCCTTTAACCTATTTGAAACTTATAAATTTGCTTGAATGTACAAAAGTTAAGTAAAAAAACCCCAAATAACAATGAATTTTTACGCTCCCCGAAGAGAATAAGTAATTGACGTCTTCACAAAAATTTAATTCCACAGTTCTAAGTCATATTGAAAAAACAGGAATTTTTGTAAAAAAACTCTTCCAAGTAAAAAAGAACCCCCCCCCCTAAAAGTAATTGTTTTAGTTTTTTTCTTAATTAAAATATTTTTCCCCAAAATTTTTTTCCCCCATTGGTAAAACCCTTTTAATTGACCCCCCCACACCACACACACACACACACACCCAAAAAACACACACACACACACACACACACACACACACACACACACACACACACACACACACACACACACGCTGCTTTATTTATTAGATTCTTAAAATAATCATTTTCATTCTTATGAAGTATTTTATTTGTTTCTATTGAAATTTTTTTTATAGAATGCAATAAAAGATTTCATTATTAATTTATAACCCTTAATCACTGGCGAAGTTAGTCCTGAGTGGGGGAGCCCTGTGTCAAAATTATTTGGGAGGGCTTTTTCTGGGGCCCCTTAATATCTTACTTTATTTCACTTACATATGTTGGGACCCCCGTAGCTTGGGAGCCCCGTATCATTGATACTGTGGTAGCTACGTCCCTGCTCGTAATTCAAAATTAAGATAATTTAATTGATGACTTTATTCGCTTGCATTTGAAAATTTGTTTCGAGGAGAAACTGAGATACATGTATTGAAGCAAAAATTGCTTTATTTGTTGTATTATTTTTGAATGAAAAGTATGATTTTTTGTATTTTCCACTTGATAAAAAGGGTACCTTCCTGTTTCAATTGACTTTTAAGCATTCATATTTTTTAAAATAAATTTTGGCTATATATATATATATATATAGTAATTACTCTTAAAAATAATATTATAACTGTATCTCCTTTTCCTCAAATTAAGTCAATGTTGAATTTTATATTGAGTATATATATATATTATATATTACGCCTTATTTTTAAGACAAAATAAATTGGAGATTTGAGAAATTTGACAATTTAATTCTTTTGCTCCTTAAAAACATGCAGTTGAAATTCAAATAAAAAAAATTTCAGTTCTTAATGATATAAGATAATGCAATATTTTTAAATTAATGATTGAATTAGTTATAGTGAGAAATAATTAACAAATGATGAACATCTATAAGTTTCTTTTTAACATGATAATTTTTCAAACGACAAATTGTTCTAGTTTGTAAAAATAGATGGCGCTATATGCTATATAAATTGTATCGTGAAAAAGCCGGTATTGAAGTAAAAATATGTTCCGTGTGAAGGAAATAAGCCAAATTTTATTTTAAAAATATCTATGTTTTATTACTTTTGACCAACACATATATCCATAAAATCAGAAAAAGATCAATACATATTGGTCCAGCATTAATCCCTAATATTCGAATGGTATAATATATATATATATATATATATATATATATATATATATATATATATATTATATATTTGAAATGTAATTTTTTCAAGTTGAAATATGTTTTCGTAAGACGATTGATTCTATATTTATGAACGGGGAAAATTAAAGAGCAATCGATAATATAAACTTATTCTGAATTTAATTGGAAACAATTTAAACGATGTAAAAGGCATGAAAATACAAGAAATACAACAGAATTATTAATGTAGTCCGATGCAGGTTTGTATTTTCTATTTTTGGCTGATGGTTTAGTTTTTGAGCTCCTGGAGGCAATAAAAAATTTTTACTGGATATTTTCTAAAGATTTTCTATTCAAAATACCGAAGGAAGCTCAAAATATTCGAAACAACGAGATCCATTTCTGATATTAGGCCAAAATGTTTGCATTTTTTTTGTCACAGAAATTTGTAGTCAAGCCGAAAATACATTTAGCGCATTAAAGATTTTGTATAGTTTTTATAAATAAATTACAGTAACATGTATATATGTATTATATATGAAAGACTGTTGTTATAATGAATGCATATTTTCCAAAATCATTGGATCATTCTATTTCTATTGGATTTTTTTTCTGTTTTTTTGAATTTTTTTATTTTAAAGATGAAGAAATCATGAAATATTTGAGAAAGATATTAAAATATATTTTATTTATTTTATTTTATTAACTTAAAAAATTTACACCGCAAGCATTTTCTAATAAGGGAAAAAAACTATCATGCATTTCTTTCGCAAAAAATGAATTAAAAAGAAAGGGCTTATTAAACTTCCTTCATTTCAGAAGAAACGAAGATAATAATTTAAGAATTCATGGATATGAATTAAAAGCTATAATTTTTAGTTAATTTATATGTTTTATACATAGTTTTGGTCTTACTGAAGGCTCATATTAGTAAAGATTTGACTCCAAACTGAATACTTTTTCGACATAAATACATTACACGAATTGTACAAGTGATAGCAGCTTCAAATGAAGAAAATAGTGAGGAAAAAAAATATTTCAGCTACGCCCTTTTTAACGAATATGTTCTAATGTAATATAGTTATAAAAAAACCCATTTTTGTCGTTGAAGAAGACAAAAACAAGTTGAAAGTGCAGATGTCAGTAGATGTCAGGTGTTTTTTAAATCATTTGAGACAGCTGGGGACAATTTTTTAAAAACAAAAAGGAATAAGGACTTTAAACGATGTAATCATTTTTCGTACTCTTTGAGTTTAAAACTAGAAAAGAGCGAAAAAAAAAAAAGGGGGGCAGGTGTTGATGATAGACGGGCGTTTTCAAAACTTTTTGATCATTAGTACAATGAAAAGCCAATTATATTTATCACCATGTTCGATTTCTGAGATAACCAGTAGTTTCGTAAATGAAGTAATAAATTGACTTAGCTCCTTTTATTCATTTTTTTTTTATTTTCTGCCATTCATAATTAAAAATCAAAACCTAATGGTTAAAAAAAAACATGTTGAAATTATAGTCAACATTTGACAAAATAAATGTTTATTTGTAAGTTTAACTAGAAAAATAGGAAATGACCCATAGGTTAAAGCGTTGTATTTAAAAAAAAATTGTTATTGAATTTAATTAGTACAAGAGAAATTCTTATACAAAAAAAAATTTTTTTTTTGAATGAAAATTTAACGAAAGAAACTTATATGACAGCGTTCTTTGGATCTACTTAGTTTCGTTTATTCATTAATGGTGTCAATTGGTTTTTATTTTATGTTGAAATGATAAATTGACTTAATTCATTTTTTCTGATAGTAACAACTTAATTAATTTAATTATATTGATTTATTGATTGTGTAATTTCTATCGCGAATTTCTTTTACAGAACATTGAAGTATTTAGTTTAGGGAAGATATTTTCCATATTAAACTAAATATTAATTCTGTTGACACTTTTTTTTCTCTTTATCAGTTCAAAAGTAGTCCAACTTTCCCCACTAACTTTGTAATTTAATTCTGCCTTCGCCAAAGTACGAGATCCGAAGCTAAACATCGGAGTTTATTTTTAGACAGAAAAATGTCTCAAATTTAAACTTCTCAATGAAAATTTAAAATCTTGTAATTTATACACCTGCTTATTAGGGATTGCAATTTCGGTATACGGGGTTCTGAATACCGGTATTTTGAGCCATTTGTACAATCTTGTAATACCGGTATTCACAAGTTTAAGTACTGTTTTACGGTATTTACTAGAAATTTTTAAAAAATTGCTTCCACTATATGTTCAGGGATCTTCAACATAGCAAAATAGTATACGTTTTTGTTTTTATGTCTCCCTAACGGGGGAAATTAATTAGACGGTGAATATAAAGTTGCATCATACAATCAACATTGATAAAATACGTATTTGAATCATCCAAGCAGACGGGCCAAAACTATTCTGTTACAGCTCAGAGCGGTAGTACACCCGTGCAGAATTCGTAGTCTGATATTCGTATCTGTGAAAAAACAAGGTTGTAATTGTAAAGAAAGTGCGCAATATTTTGATATTTTTTAAATTGGCGAGAATTGTTAGTTACACTGTATTTGCATATCTTACTTTAGGGTTCAAAATATTTTTCAGACTCATTATATACATACTTATAAATAATAACTCATAATAATGAATAAGAATAACTTTAAAGAACATAAAAATCATTTGATAATACTTCGGTTTGGTTTCATTAATTATTTGAAGAATTCATTTTCATTAATTATTTGAGGAAGAATGGTAGCACAATGTAAAAAATGTTCAAGAGTTATTAAACTGAATGAGGAAGTTCAAGCAGACCTTAACTTTTTTGTGATTCTTTTTATACACTGTTATAATTTATAAGTTACAAATTATTTTTTGTGATATTTGCATTCTCTAATAAAACTGGCAAATAAAATACAGAAACACCTGTGTTTTCTATCTTTTTCTAAAAAACTATCTTCTTTCTATCTTTTTCTATTGGGATATCGGTATTAAAACCGGTATCCCGGTATTAAGATCTAAAAAATACCGAATACCGGTATTGAACTTTTTGTCCGATATTGCAATTCCTACTGTTTATAATATAGCGTTTTTAAATTTCAAAATATTCCATTCATAATTCATTTTCCTTTTAATATGAAAAGGGTAAACTCATTTAACATTACAGTATAGGAGAAAAAACGCGAAACACATTCTGTACCCAAAAAAAACGAGTCAATTCGAATAAAAATAAATGGTTCTCTCTATAGGATAGTGAAGCCAGAATGAAAACATAAATGTTTAATTTCTTTTTTACATCTGAAAAAATATTCCAAATTCAAATTCTGAACATTAAATGAAGACGAACTGTCATTTGGATTTAGATTTTTTTCAAAAAAATTTTTTTCTAACCCTATTATATCGCCTAGGTTGGACAAAGGTCCATAAGAAGTCAGTTTAATTTAAAAGGTCTCGGGAGGTGTTCCCGGGGGCTGAAAATAAACAAAATTTAAATACATAACTCTTGAAATTTAAAAAAATAAAAAGAATTTTTACAATTATTTATAAAAGGAAAGGGGTTAAAAAAAGAAAAAATTTTAAAATTAATAAAAATTTTAAAAAAATAAATATGAAAATAGAAACATTTCATGAAAATTTTAGTTTTACGTTGGGATGCTTTTTCAAAATAGTAAATTTAATTACTAGCTATAAATTGTTTTTAAAGTTAAATGCATCCTTATTCACTATAATTTTATATTAGTAGAATAATAATTTTATTTTTTTAAAAAATAAAAAGATTATATTTTTTAAAAAAAAAAAAATTTAGTTTAAATTTTTTTAAAAAATTTCAATACCCCAATTTTTTTGAAATACACAAAAAGATATATTATTCTTAAAATAATTGGGGCTTAAAAGGTATATCATTTTTTAATTCTTAAAGTTTTTTCATCAGAGGATCTATTTTAGAAAAAAAGCGTGCCCAAAGCAAAAAATTTTTTAAAATTTACTACAGAATTTTTTACTTATAATTTTTAATTTTAAATTTTATTTCAAAATTTTTGTATTTTTAGCCTAACTTTTTAAATAATGTTAAAGATTAATTTTTAATTTAAATTTAAAAGAATTATTATTATTATTATTTTTGAAAATTGTTTATATTTTCACCCCTCGAGACAAAGTTATCACCCTTGAGACCCCTTAAGTGTTCTTTTATCTACCTAGTGTTTTTATGCCTCAACTTGAGAGAAATAACATAATTAACCTCCGCTGCTCTTTTTAGTATCCCCAGAAATCTGGGATTTCTGGGGATACTAACCTTGACGTTACGACGTACATTTTATTTTCCTTTTGACGTTGACTGAGGTGCACGTTCGTCCGTGTTCGGTTTCGCTTTCTTAAGTTTGTATAATTATTTTTATTGTTATTTTTACTTTTTCTTGCCAATACGGCATCGCCGTTGGATTTCAATGAAAGTGAAACTGAATGAGAATATTTGCCAGAAATCGATTATACGACAGTGACTTTGATACTGATTTATCTATTTGTGATGAAGAAGTTGAAGAAATGGAATAAAAATGACACTTAAGCACTTGGAAAAACTTTTTATTCCAAGGAACATTTCGAGGAATTTCACAACTTGTAATTTTAATTTTAATTTTCCTAATTTTTCAAATTTTTGTAACTCAGATATTTTGTAACTTAACTTTTGTAATTTTATATTATCCCAACAAAAGAAACACTACCTTATAACGTTTTCTATGCTGGTTACACTGGATTACACTTAAATAAGTCATGTATCCACATGAGGTTACAATTAGATTTTGTTCTATACGTACATTAGTGGTTACGTGGCACTCAAGGGGTTATGCTTCTATTGAAGTTGAACAGAGTAAGTTAAATATAATCAGGCAAATTAAGTTGAAGATTGTAATGCAACAACATTGAATTTTTATTTAGTAATCCATAAAAATGTCATTGACTGTAATTCACAATATCTCAAACCCGCAATTTTAACTCAATTTCTTATACAGTCATTCTTACAATCTAAGCTGCCATATTTTTGTTGACTTTCCATGTAAGAAAGCTTATTAAAAAAGGGTTAGAAAATGCAGTTCTCTTCCTTTTTTTTTTTTAAATCTATTAACATGAATTTCAAAAAATAAATTTGGGCTCGCTGTGTGAAATAGAATCGACAGAACAGAATAAACACAGCAACAAAATGGCGTAATAAATATAAGACTAACCCAAAATCAGAAAGAATTCTTATAAATAAAAAATTTTATTATATTTTAAGCTGGGGTTCGAAGTTTTTATAATTTTATGATAAATAGTGAAATCATCATCTAATAATAATAAAAATAGTACTACACAATTCCGTAATGGCAAAATCTTAAGACTTAACAATCGAAATAAACCTTTAAATCGTGACTATTTATGTTAAATATACTCAGCAAAACACCACTTATTTAGTTTCCCATCAAACAGTCAGAACTAAGTTTGCCATTTTTTTCTTTTCTGAAAGAATTGTCGTCTACTTAAGCGAACAAAGAACAAAACAGGAAAAAAAAATGTCGTTTTATTATATTTTCATTCTGATTCATTTTATGCTACATGAACAACCACAACTAAATAAAACAGGTATTCATACGGACAATGAAGATACATGCCTAATAAGGTCTAGGAAGAGTACATTATGCAAATTGTCGCATCCGGTAATTTTCGGTAGCAGCTATTCTTCCTGAAACTAAAATACCCAGTTTCATGGAACAATTTTTTTATATATATTTTAACCAGATATTGCAGTGCGTTATGTTTCTCAGCGAACAAACCAACAAAAAAAAAATGGCGAAAATGAAGTGGACATGGGTGGATCATAGTAAAAAAGGAATGGAAATGAAAAATGAAAGACGTGTTAGATGAGAGAGTAGCATTGTTGCCAGTTGAGGTCAGCTTTCTGTAGAGTCACGATTTCTCGTGAGGTGGATTTTTCTGTGTCGGAAAAAACATTCGAAATCTTGCGCGCGAATCGTTCGTGATCTTGGGCGTCATTAAACTTGATTCAGAAATCGCTCGACTTTCGGTGTTTTATTCCAAATCTTTTTCTGCTTCCGTGGATCACAATTCCATTTTTTCGAGGAAGCCATTCTGTTTTGTTGAGGAAAGGATGGACACAAAGGGTAATACGGGAGTTAATGCAAGGGTGAGAATACCAGGAAGTGGTGCACACATAAAGGTGTTGGAAGTATAACACATGGTTTTCAAGAACCCTGCAAGAGGCAGGAACTTTTAATGCCATTGTTGGCTGTGAAGTGCTTAATTCCTCATTACTGTCGAATATAACAGCACGCATTCACGCCTTAAACATCTAACAAGACTGTATAACGGTTCTAGCTGAGTACAATAACTTTTGAGACTAGATATTGTGATTGAGATATCTTGTTTCACCAAATGACTGTGATAATATGGGGTTTTGAGATGTTGAGAGAAACGAATCTTGTTTTGCTGATAACACCAATGAAAAGAACAAATATTATTATCTTCGAATTTGAGACATAATTCATTTTGACTCAGTCTCGTCTCTTTTTTCGATTAAGGGACACAAAATATATTTTGTTTCTAAGCTTTACAAGTGGATTAACATCTGATGTGAAAGGTGGAATTTCATTTTCCGCTTGTTAATACGGATTTCTAAGGAATATTTTATGTAAGCATGTTCGATTAGAATTTTTTTCTATCGAGTTGCAGATTCGAGTTCTGGGCCATTACAGAACTACCATGCAGAAGGCAGATGCACTTTAAACGTGTCGAATACTTGCGTTGAAGTGGTGGAGAAGTTGGGAGAATAAGGTGCCAAATCAGGTCCGATTTTCGTTACTTGACCAAGATTCAAAATCTCGAGGACTGTTGCTAATAGCTCTCGTGTTGCTTCAGAGCAGTGTGTGGTCTTCAAACTTTTCAACTCACGGAACCCTTAGACCTATAAGTGTTTTCGAGGACCCCCCCCACCCATCCTAGAAGAATATTTCTTTAAATAATGTGATACTCCCCTACCTGGAGGTACCATCTCTTCATCTACTCGACCTAGATTTGTGGGAGGTAAGGATTGATGATAAGCTAGCCATAATAAAACCAATTTATTATTATCAATTCAAATATTCAAAGACAGTCTTAGGCTAGAAGGGAAAATCAGAGTGATAGAACGTAATCCAAATTTATGTAAATAAGCGCCTGGTATCCTAACCGCTTAACTTTCATCGTTATCCTGTGAATCAATCTTCCCTTAATTTCTTTGCCGCTAAAGCACGTTCTATAATTAGCTAATAAGTTTAAATCCTTACCATCAGCTCAGGCGTTCAGCATCCTAGCTTTTCTCCTTCTTTTCTCGATTACTAAACCTCACTATAATCTACTAACTAATCTGAATATCAAGGTTTCTTTTTGAGAGGATCGTGAAATAACTCAATGCTGGCCCCCAAAAATTCCCCAGAGGTTGTAGGAAAAAAACAGTAAGCCCCCGTCACAATAATATTTAAAGTAGATTAATATGTTATAGGTATTTTGTGGAAAGACAATTTTAAAAATACTGTATATTATATTAAAATTTTTTAACATAATATTAATGTAATTAACTCACAATTGTAATGTTAATTTATGATCCAAGTATCACCTACACATGCATTACATTTGTAACTGGGATACGTGCTCGCATTTTTTAACAAAAACTGTCGAATTCTAGGTCGATTGAAATGCTCTGCAGTCGCATTTCTTTTCAAGTGTTAATTAGTTTTTGTATTTTCTTTCTGTAATCACTCACATTGAGAGAGAAATAGTTTCATTTAACTTCATTATTCTAAATGGTATTAAAATGTTTATATCTGTGTGAAAACCTTGTGTATTTTATGTAAATTTGAAAGTTTAAATTTAGAAGTTGTTCTTGCTTAAAATTAGATTTTAACATCGAATCTGTTGATATGTCGATAAGTTGTTTACTCTCCATTATAGAGGTTTTTTACAAATGCAAAAAGAAGTGATTTTCCATTAGAAAACTATTTATCTGTACAAAACATTGAATTAACGAGTGCAAAATTATTTCGAGGAACCCGAGATACAAAACGATAGAATATTCACGTTCTAGGAAGTAGCACATATAAAGAAAAACTATTTTAATATTCTTTTATTGTATTACAATAATAGTTAAACAAGTAATATAAAAAAAAAATTTTTAAGCCAATTCCTACTTAGATCAACAAAGAAAAATTTATTTTAGTTACTTTTTATTAAATAGTTACAATTAATATAAATATGTATATACATATGACAGAATCACAACATTAAGTGGTAATTAATTTTAATTAATTAGCATTGAAGTATCGTATTGTCCTCCAAAACAATCGTGTCTATAAAATTTCAGTTCAGCTGAATGCTTTAAAACGTGAGAAAAAAAAACCTTTTCAAGTTTTGACACAAGTCACCAAAAATGATGCCAACGAGGCTGTATTTGTAATTTTTCAAATAATTAGTTTTAATCAATTTTCATTAATTGTAATTAAATTACTGTATTGTGTGTCATCCCAAATAATCATGTATATAAAATTTCAGCTCAATTGAGCGCTTTAAAATGTATTTTATTAACGATTGAAAATTCCACCAAGATAAATAAATAAATAAATATATAGAGAGTGTGAGCTAATAGTAGGAACTGAAAAGGTATTACAAAATAAAGTTGCATTATGTGTAAATAAAATTTTCAGTTTTAATGAGTGGGGGATGGGCTTTAGTAACTTGTGGTTATACAAATTTTATAGAGAACGTGGATCCATTTCGCATACATATTTTTAATCTTCGTTTGGATTTTTTATTGTGACTCGTGGAATTCCTGGGTATGCCTCTATGAGCCCCAAGGCTCCATGTAACACAGTTTAAAGACTTTTTTAGAGTGTGACAGTAAACAATCAATTAATCAATTAGGATTCCATTCTAATTAGGAACCCATTTGCATTTGCATCAACTCGTTGCCTTTTAAATATTTTCATTCCATCTTGTATTTTACAATTAACTTTATATTAGCCGCTGCATTACAGTTGTCATCATATAATAGTGAAGATTACTTTAATGATTTTATAGAGTAGCATATTCTATTATTCTTATAATTTCTGTCTGAACCAATCACTTTTTTGTGACATAAAATATATTTCATCTCCCATATTGTGAAGGTGAATAGGTGTTCACTTCTCATGTTAAAGGAAAATAGCATATTTATATATAAAACGTTTTTAAATTTTAAAGACACAGTACAAAAAATAAATTTTTATGCTATTATTGTTGTACCTAGGAGAACCTCTGCTCACCAATTAGAGCTGGGAGCAGGAAATGTACTTAAAATGTTACAAATTCATTAAAAAATTTAGACATTTTTCTGTTTGAAATCATTTTTTAAATTTTGAATAAACTCTTTGATATTGGAAGAAGACAGTATGAAGTCCATGAAGGCTTTCTGCTTCCCAGTAAAAAGCTTTTACTGGGTAAGTAAAAAGCTTAGTAAAAAGTAAAACCCAGTAAAAACCTTTTAATACGAGAGTCATGGCAACTATTTTTTTTCTTGTAGATATGTGAACGGATCGCAAACGTGTATGTGTCGTGTGGAAGTTCTACAGGCATAGTGGGTATGCAGAACATCAGATGGCTCTATGATAGTTGGTAGTAGCTCAGTAAGGGCTGTGAAATCAGTCAGTTGGTGTGTGTCGTGTGAGATGAAGGTAGCCCGTGTTGAGAAGTGTACTTACATCAAAATAGCCATTTTACGAGAGATAAACGCGATGGAATGTCACAGTTAATTAGTGGATTCCCTTGGGAATAATGCCGCACCATACCGTACAGTAGCACGGTGGATAGGAAACTTTCAGCACGGACGTGTATCAACCAGTGACGAGCAATGTTCGGAAGACCGGTCATTGTGCGGACCGACTTGGCACGTGCCATCATCGAGCAGCTCATGGATTACATTAACGGTCATGGACTACTTAAGAGTCTATAGGCCCAGGTTTGTCATGTCAACTTTATGTGTACTGTGTTGTCATTCTTTTACACCGTGAAGGCTATATTGCCCCGTATACTACCGTAATAAATTAATGTGTTACGATATTGCAGTGCTATTCATTGTCCACACATGTAGTTAAATCTTGAACTTTCGTCTGTATATGTCACATTTTCCAATCGGAGTGGTACCTTCAAGAAAAAAAGTAGTTGCCATGACTTTTGCCCCACCCCTCGTAGTATCCATATGTTATGTTTTTGTCACGAGGCTATAGCATCCATTAAATGGCTAAGTGCCATTTACAGTATTAATCACGACAAGAAAGTTTGCTTCTTCTAATTCAATGCATAATATACAAGAACAAGCAATATTTTATGTGTGGTTCATAATCAGAAAATAAATCGCTATAAAGAAATTCTGTTTTCTTGTAATAGACAGTAATGAATTAGAAGATTCGTAACAATAGGGGTCGTCTGTTGATCCTCTCCCCTTAATATGAAATTAATGCCTGTAGAGTTCAATTTTTATATTAATTTATGAATAAAAAAAGCCTTGTGAAGTTTATGAGATATGATCTATTCCGTCACGAAATTCTCTGTACTCTGTCCAGACTTTGGAATATCCTTACGACTTGAAGGTACTTCAGTACAAAAGAGTTGGTAGGAGACATACCAGGCATATTATTCTTATTAGAAAAAAATAAAAATTTTCAATCGTATCTTGAAAACGTCCTCAGCTCCTATATCTTCTGTGTTATTAACTTCATATAGACGTGTTTTTCAGAATCATTTCCAAGAAGATCAAGATTTATTTGCTTCACGACTTTCAGAACATGATCTAACATTCTCAGTCTAAGTTAGTTCTTGCCTAGTTACAACAACAACGCTACAAGAAATTAGAAGAATCCCCGGCGATAAATAAATTAACTTTATTTGCATATTGAATCAGTGTTGACTGATCTTTCTGTTTTTGAGTATCTTGTTATTATAGTTAGAATAACTTCCAAGAAATCTATTCTGAACGTGCATTGACACGCTGTTCAGAAAAACAAAAACGAATGTTTAAGATGAAAATTTTGGGGAGATAAGTCATGAACAAGGAGAAGATGAAAACGTGAACGATTTATCATCTGCGGTATTTTGGATAAGAATTTATTAGTTTAATTTTGTTTACAGTCAAGCATTATTTTGAAATAATACGTAGATTGAGGTAGTTAGCATGGCAGATTTATGGATTGATTAGTTGAAAGTTTAGAACTCGATCCTCGATTAAATCAATCAATGTGTCGGAAAGAGTTAATGTTAGGTGTGTCAGAGTTCGGTGTAGATCTGAGGTCTAATACAGCGATACTCAACCTGCGGCCCGCCGAACCTTTTTAAATGGCCCGGTCAGTGCCCATTGCTCTGAAAAAATTCACTTATTTAAGAACAATACATTAAAAGTTTGGTATCAAGAAATCAGATATATCAATTTTGCTTTTTGCTTTCAATATCGCTTGAGTGTGAATTGATATTCTTTTTTATTTGGAAGAGTTACGGATTGGAAGAACAGACAACAGTGGAGTAGTGACAGTTTAATGGGTGGAAATAATTTTTAACTATCTTTCATATATTACAAGCGAAAAATACTTGAAAAAATATATCGTTTCAAGACAATCGGGAGGTTAACTATTTTGCGGTGAAAATCAAACATGGATCAGTAATTGTTTGACTTGTCACGAAAGCGTTATATTTAAAAAATACCAATAAGCAGGAATCTCATTCAATGACACATTTTCTCGAAGATCTCTTTCAAGAGACAATAAATAGGCTTTCTCGAATGATCTTTGCAACAGCAACAAAATGTTTTGTTGGTGGTAATGTCACAGCGGTAACAAAGACATCTTATGAAGCTTGTTGTATTATTGGTAATCGTATGAAACCGTTTACTGATGCAGAAATTATGAAGGAGTGTTTCTTAAATGCTTCTAATTCAGTGTTAGTGACAAAAATAAAAAGTAGTAATTAAAAAAACCAAAATAGGAGTTAAATTATTTTAATCAATTTTCCACACTTTAAACACCTTCACCCTTCCCTCTTTAACCTCATGATGTGGCTCACGTGAAATTGCTAACATATGTTGGCGACCCTCGTGAAATAGCTGAATTTTGTATGCGGACCAGCAGAAAAAAAGGTTGAGTATCCCTAGTCTAACAGGATAGTTAGTAAAGCAGTAAATTTGTTTGTGTTCAGCAGGTCAATAAATAAAGACTTGATTTCGACTTAGTCTCAATAAGATCATGATCCAAATAATTATAATTGTAAAATATTCCCGGAAGTATTCTCCCAAACATTTCAATTTTCAACGATATGCCAAATGGCAACAGAGGCAAAAATGCATTTTTACATCATGCCCATGTTTAGGCTTGGGACTACCGCCATACACCACCATTTCTCATTTAGTCGAATGAAGGCAGTCAATTTGCGCCATGGTTTGTGAAATAATGAGTCAGGTTACCGTTTGTACGAGTATTGGACGTATGTCACATACTGTTTCTTTAAGGCTGTCTTCGGTTAATGTTAAAGAATAGGGGTCGAATTTAAAATATTTTTTCAAATTTAAAATAACTGAAACTTTAGTGTTATATTTTGGCTTCACTATGTTATAGAGGGTAGCATATTTTATCACAATTTTCATTTTTAACCGAGTTGATTCATTTTTCTGGTATAATATGTGGTACGCGTATTTTCTCCTATACCGTGATGTTAAATGACCTATCCTTTTACCCGTTAAATTAAAATGTAAGTATTGATAGGATATTTTGAAATTTTAAAAACACTATATTATTAACAGATGTGTGAATTATAATGTAGTTCTACTCTTACCTCCTTTAACATTCTTGATTGTAAAAAACTGCTGCAGAGTCTGTCTGAGTACTTTAAGCTAATCGTCTTGCAGTGGATCCCTGGATACTGCCGTGTAACTGGTAATGAGTTTGGGGACCACCTAGCAAAGAAGGGAGCTTTTATTCAACAGACAACAAGGAAAGCTGTCTCTTTTACCAGTGCCAAGTGTATCATTAAGAAAAAGTTGAATGATCTCTCTTCAAGTCAATACGCTGAGAGAAATTCCAATAAGATTTGGTGGGATAATCTTAACAAGCTCTGCGATTTTCGGGAGGACATGGATGCTGACCACATTCGCCGCTAAAGGGCTCCTTTTTGTGCGACCTTTATTGGCAAGCTAGGAACTTATTGGGTTCATAGACTTTTCTGTTCATTTTTATTTTATATTTTTCTTCCTTACTTTGTTTATTTTGTCTGTTTTTGTTCCTACGCCCTTGTGGTGTAGTGGTCTTCTGTAACCCTTGCCATTGGAAATTAAAAAAATATATTGTTTGAAATTTGAGGCATTTTTCCGTCTGAAAATGTGCGCGTTTAGTTTAGGCTCACGTACATTTGCCGAAGACAGCCTTAAAAGAGTAGCTGGAGGGGCCTCAAGAAGTTTTTAGAAATCACTGTACCCTCATATTTTACTCTCCAAACTTCCACATTTTCCGTATAGTTTTTTGATGAAAATGTTTCTATTCACAAGAGCATTATTATTATTTAACCCATACGGAAAACAGCCATGATCAATGTATTTAGTGGGTAAATTAATTACAATCTAAAGGAAGCTTCTTGATACAAGCATTACACTTTCGATGTTGATCAAGTATATAATCTAAAAACCATCGATCAAAGCGTATACGTTGCTTAAGACATTCTTTTTCCAAAACGGGGAAATCAATCATGATACCATCAAAAGAATAGTTACTAAAAGAACAGGCATCAGTATCAAGTGAGTTTACACTAAAAATTTTGTTTGTGAGAACACATTGCATTTTGCTACATATTTCCTTACTTTCAAATATTTCGAATTTCCGGAGTACCTTTAGCGTATTTGTTTTTCCTGGAGTAAAAGAATGTGTGAATTTAAAGATTTCATGTTAAGGTATCCGTCTACTTGCGACAACTTTTTAAAAAAATGGAGTTATGGGAAATTTTTTTGTGGTTTTTAGATTTGTTTAGTACATTTTAAGAAAAACACGCTAAAATTAAGAAGAAAAGAAATTATATTATTACTAAAATGAGAAAAATTTGTACAAGTTTACAAAAAATTACATAAACGGGGCCAACAAACAGTTTAAGCAAAATGTTTGTGAACAAATTCTCGATTTTTCAATTTTGATGTCTTACTTTGCTATTAATATTTGAAATGACCTTTAGAACAAGAGAAATTTTAATTTTTACGAAAACTAGAGCACTTTATCTTAGTTATATGAAATTGCTAAGAAAACAGTGATTGTGTTCGTTCACATAAGAGGCTGTAAGTTTAGTGATTGACAAATCTGAAGGTTAAAATACTTCTACTATTATACAGAACATACACACAAAATTTCAGTAAATTATTTTCAAAACTTTTTGAGTAATCGATGTTCCCGTTTGAACATTTAAAAAAAAAGAAAAAAAAAATTCCCCCATTTTGAATAAAACGCATTTTAAAGTATGACGTCTTGCTTAATGTAATGATATCTGCTTTTATTTAAACTCTTATAATTTTTTGTGAACGGAAAACAGTAAACTTGGTATTTTTACAAAGCTAATAAAGTGCTCTATAAAATAAAATCATAAGAAAATTTATCAGTTTTTGGCTAAATTCTCAATATTAGGGTAGTCGAATACCTTAAAAAAAAGTAATTAGGTAGACTGTTGGCCTTTGATTTTAAAAGCGTATAAATGGATAATATTTATGATATTTAGTGTCACTTAGATTAAAAAATTTTATATAAAATTTTTTTAAAGAATATATTACAAAAAAATATTTAAGTCCCTATTTGAAAAATGAACTTAGAATGACCCATTTTCAAAATATTCTTTTTTGTTAAAAATTTCATTATAATAATATTTTGTTGTATAGCTCGACCCCCGTACAGAGGCTAACTAAATTTTTTAAATATATAACTTAGAATGGGTTTATCCATGTTTTGACAACAGAGGGAAAAAAATTTTTTAAAAAAAAAGCCGATAATTATTTTAATTGGTTGTAACTCCAAAAAAAATGGGTTTTTAAAAAAACATATTTGGCTTCCAGGGGCTGAGTATATACAGGCAAAAAAATTATTATAATAGAAGATTTTTCACAAAAGGAGAATATTTTGAAAAAAGGTTATTCTAAGTTAATTTTTTGCCAAAATATTGTATTTAAATAATTTTTTTTGTCAAAATGTCCGTAAAACAATTTTATACATGCATTCTAATCTAAGTGACACTAAATATCACGAAAAACATCCATTTATGTGCTTTTATAAAATCACGGTTCCGAACGTAGTTGAATACCTTAAATAAAGTAATTAAATGAGTAAATTACTACAAAAATGACAATAACGTAGTGTCAATACCGAGCGCGAAATTCTGTAAACACTTGAAGTTAAAAGAAAGCACTCGAAGAAGGCGTGACGAGGAAATGAAATTAATTGCTTTTGATACCTTGAGAGCACATGCTGAGGTGTAAAAACTAGTAAAACAAGCATTATTGGAATATTTAAGTTCAAACTATTCCTAGGGACATATCGTGCAGGTTTTTATTAGTGTAATTATGAAAAAATAAGCCAAATGAGAATTGATTATTAAAGACATAAAAAAATTTTTTTTACGTGGTCATTTCCTGGTCGTATGATATTTGTTTTTTG